>PYDT01002574.1:52500-74133 GCA_004837865.1 Musa balbisiana | reverse complement strand
ACAAGAAAAAGTATAAATTTAATACCTCGATGGTGTGACAAAATTTGAACATTTGTGTTTTTGTAGTACATATGTCTTCTTAACTCAAGTCCTGATAGTGTGATCAATTTAATATCTTTTTTAATACATTATTATTGAAAGAGTCTTCCAGTTCCTTCTAATTTCTTAATGTGTGATTTTTTTATTTTTTAGTTGTACACGTGTTAATGAAGCTATCTCTTGATTTTCTAAGCCTTCCCTCATAATATATTAGGACCAACGCTATCCAGTTGATATATGGATCTGAAAATGAACAAAGGTGACAAAGATTGCATCTTTCCCGAAACAAATAGGATAAATATTATATCGTTGGGTTTCCTGGAGCACAAATGGAGTACCAATAGATCAGGTTAATGAAAAATGTTCTCACCTTGAATGTTAGGCAGGAGGCAAGGTTAGGAGGGACAAATTTAAATGGACAAATTTATCTTATATAAATATGTGTTAGATGTAAATAAATTTTTGCTTAGTTGTAAACAAGATGAAATATGTTCAATCTAGTAGAGTTATTATGTTGATGTGAATGCCTCAATCGAGAATTTTTTTTCTCTAGTATTTTCTGCATTGGAAGTCGTTGTGTCATAGGTTAGTGATATGTTCAGAGATGGTTATGTTTCTCATTGTTAGGTTTAAAAAAGCGAGTAGTGCCATGATTCAAAGGCCTCTTTGTTGTCTAATTAGACAAAAGTATACTTATTTTTCGGATCTACAATTGTCACTTTTAAATTCCTGCTAGGTGTTTCAATTTTTATCTTCTCAAAGAAAATTAGTTTCTTTACTTGATTTCTTGTTATGATACTAATGTTTTAACACCGCCAATGTTGGTCCCAAGCCCGAATGAAAAAGGTGGAGGGTTGCTTAAGGCCATAAAAAGTCAGTGTTGAAAACATTGTTAGTACTCATAAGCATGATCCTACTGTTTCATGGTAAGACTAGTCCGTCATAATAAATTGATGCAACATATATTGACGTCTCTATTATTATGAGAAATAGAGTTTTTTGTTCCCTAATTCTGACATTTAAAGTGCCCTTTAGTTCTTTAAATCAAGGTCTGCAATACCGAATGATACTGCTCGTACCGGGCTGTAATATCGGTCCGTCAGCAGATCGGTATACGGATCGCTCGCTACCGTGTGGTGCCGTCGATTGAGGCATTATCGTCATTGATTGAGGTGTTATTATCGATGGTGATCGAACGAGGAGACGAAGAAAGAAATAGGAAAAAAAGGAAGAATGGATATCACCTGGATAACAATGTCATCATCTTCTTCTTCATGCTTGTGCGGGCTATCTATCTTCGTCTTATCATCTTGAGTTTTGTTGGTTTCATATCAAGTTTAATTAAATAGACACTTACTTTTTGACTTTCTAAGTAAGCATTTATTTTTTAATCTTTAGGCAAAAGCAACTGTGTATTGATTGATTTTCACTTGTATATAAATAAGTAAACAAAGGGACGTCGCTCGTTTTTTTGCCCGTATGGGAGAAGAAACCCTCCCCACGCACCAAAAGAGTGACCAGGCAATTGCCCATTTTCTTGTTATTACACACCACACACACATATACGAGCGAATCTGAAAACTTCGATATGGTACGAAATTTCAATCCTTATCCTGAACATATATTATTATTCATTATAATTCTTGTCCTGAACATATATTTGTTATTCATTATAAGTTTTTGACTTTTGTATATTGGATCTTAAGTTGCTAAACTAAAAATGTATGTATTGTAATGAAAATCCTACAGAAACAGATCTAGTCTAATTAGTTTATGTCAATTAATCTAGACAAAAGTAAGCAAATAATGGGTCGGACGGATAGTTTACATTTTATTATTCAAGTTTAAAAAATTCTACATATTCTTGCAAAACTCTTAGGATATGCTGAATAAAAGTTACAATTGATCACACAGAAAAAGTATATAATTTAATACCTCGATGGTGTGACAAAATTTGAACATTTTTTTTGTATTACAATATGTCTCTTTAACTCAAGTCCTTGATAGTGTGATCAATTTAATTATCTTTTTTATATAAATTATTATCTGAAAGAGTCTTCCAGTCTCCCATATTTTCTTAATTTTTGATTTTTTTATTTTAGTACACTTGTATTGGAGCTATCTATTGATCTTCTAAGGCATTCCTCATTAATATATTAGGACAAGCTATCCAGTTGATATATAGATCTGAAAATTGAACAAAAGTTGCACAAAGATTACATCTTCCCGAAACAATAGGATAAATATTATATAGTTGGATTTCCTTAGCACAAATGGAGTACCAATAGATTAGGTTAATGAAAAATGTTCTCACCTTGAATGTTAGGCAGGAGGCAAGGTTAGGAGGGACAAATTTAAATGGACAAATTTATCTTATATAAATATGTGTTAGCGTAAATAAATTTTGCTTAGTTGTAAACAAGATGAAACATGTTCAATCTAGTAGAGTTATTATGTTGATGTGAATACCTCAGTCGAGAACTTCTTTTTCTCTAGGATTTTCTGCATTGGAAGTCGTTGTGTCATATGTTAGTGATATATTCAGAGATGGTCATGTTTCTTATTGTTAGGTTTAAAAAAGCGAGTAGTGCCATGATTCAAAGGCCTCTTTGTTGTCTAATTAGACAAAAGTATACTTATTTTTAGATCTACAATTGTCACTTTTAAATTCCTGCTAGGTGTTTCAATTTTATCTTTCTCAAAGAAAATTAGTTCTTTACTTGATTTCTTGTTATGAGTACTAATGTTTTAACACCGCCAATGTCGGTCCAAGCCGAATGAAAAAGGTGGAGGGTTGCTTAAGGCCATAAAAAGTCAGTGTTGAAAACATGTTAGTACTCATAAGCATGATCCTACGTATTTCATGGTAAGACTAGTCTGTCACAATAAATTGATGCAACATATATTGACGTCTCTAGTTATTAGGAGAAATAGAGTTTTTTGTTCCTAATTCTGACATTTAAAGTGCCCTTCAATTCGTTAAATCAAGGTCTTGTAATACGAATGATACCGCTCGTACCGGGCTGTACATATCGGTCCGTCAGCAGACCAGTAATACGGACCGCTCGCTACCGAGTGTGCTGTCGTGTGAGGGCTATTATTATCTTGTTGAGGGTTATTATCGATGATGTCGAGGGAGAAGACGAAGAAAAGAAAGAAAAGGAAAAAAGGAAGGAAACTTGAAGTATAACCTGGATAACAATGTCACATCTTCGTTCTTCAGCTGTGGGGCTATCTATCTTCATTCTTATCATTCTCGTGTTTGTTGGTTTCATACCAAGTTTAATATAATAGAACAACTTACTGTTTGGCTTTCAAGAAGCATTTATTTTTTGAATCTAGGCAAAAGCACATGTGTATGATTGAATTTCGGCTTTGGCCCCATTATCACCATGGATCTATACAATTACTGCAAAGGTTTCATATTTCCTATATAAGTAAATATTCAGTCACAATTGTATTGGTAACTACATTGACCCTGTTTCACCCGGTGATCTGCAATTAAACTTTGAAGGCCCTCTAGTGTTATTCAAGTAATTTCATCATTCTTCTTACTTTTATTAATGTTATGACAGGTTAATTCTTTAATTATAAATTGAAGCTCGTTCTTGGTTGGTTGGTTGGTTATGAAGTAATGGATACAAGGAAGGTATGTAAATCGAAGTTATCGATGTTTCAAGGTTGGCTCGGTAGGTTATGGTATCATGACCGAACGGTACACCAGGGCATACCGAGCGGTACACCTAATTTTAAAATTTCTTTCTCTTCTATGGGTAGCGAGCGGTCCGTGTATGGTATACCATCGAACCAGTACGTACTGCTCGTACGAGTGTCCGATTCGAAATTGCTACCAGGTGCAAGTGCAAAGATATTGATATGATGGATATGAGCATGTAGAAAGTATAATGTTCACTATTTAATGTGACAAAATTTGGTATTTAGTAAGGTTGAGAAAATATGCCGATGTATAAAATCATTAGCATCACATTAAATATTCATAATGAAAAATATAGAAACAATGTTGGTGAATTATCTAACATAAGCAATTAAACTATCATGATACTTGGTCATTCTTGGTGCAGATCTGCCTTTTCTGAGTCAAACATTGTGATTATTGTGGTATGGTCAAATTATCAAGCACTAATTGTCTTTTGAAACTAATCTCTCATTCTGAGAAAAATGTTATTTGATTTGAACATCATAGTCCTAACATAACAAAGACTTGAATTCAGAGGGGCCAATTGTTCTGTTGTGGTATACATGAATAGTTGTTAAAAAAATAAAAATAAACATTTTTGTGGATCGTATTCTTTGTCGTATGTATAAATATTGTTTGGTATGGCATTGTCGCTTTTGTTCTTTAAAAGTAAACACTGTTTCTATGTGTTAGAAATAAATTTTTTTTTTACTGCCAATGAATTTGAACTACTTTTCAGGCAATTTGTTGGCATTTGATGGCCTTGCTAGAGTATACCTTAATGGTCCTAAATTGTTTCCCACCCTCAATTTTTTTCTATAATTTATCATTGTGAAAGTTATGATTATTAAGTCCTTCTAAAAACTAAGAAAAACTAAAAGTGAAATAAATATTTTTCTTAAACTAAAAAATAGAAGTAATGCCAAATTGGCTATTGAAGTGGATCACATAGAGTAAAAAGAAGAGTTGGCATCATATGTAGTTTCAACATTTGATGAGGTATGGATAATATTTTCAAGTTTGTTAGTAGTGGTTGTGATTGTAGAAACTATGTCATGCTAGTAATACTAGCATAGATTTGGTTTTATACCAAGGATGTCCCTGAACCACACAATTCAAGCACAAGGCGTATTCCAAGCCATCTGTTAAATCGTGATGATCGGCATGTATTGTAGAAATGTCCATCCTGGATGAAACTAAAAACACTTGCTATGACCTATATAGATGTGGATTTTTTTGTGATTTAGATGATTAGTAGTACTTTGTATTGTGAAGATTCAAAAATATTCAGTATTTGTACACTTGAATAACACCCTGATCTTTCTGAATTTGATCTTGATATGATAGCAATGATTGTGAAACTGAAACTTTGTCTATTGGATTGGAGTTTTCCTTTATTTCTAGATTAAAAAACCTATGTTTGAGTGTTCTGATGATACAAATGCAACATCCTTGTACAGAGTTCTTTGGAGTCGGTGTGCTCAACTCTTAGAGGACTTTTATGGATAATATAAAACTACTGTGTGCTTGGATAAGCTATATATTTCTTACAATGGTAGCAGATTATTTTTTACATGTTTTTAGATACCAAATAACGTAAAATATTTTTCTATTATTTTCATGAAGTTTGGTCATATTAATTTTCTTACACTTACTCTATTGTAGTCCACCTCACTCTTTTCTTAAATATGGGAGCTTGTTGATTCACTACAGTTTGTCCAGTACCTGCTCTATGATTTCACAGAACGATTTACCAGATTACAAAATAGGATAATACGTTGTATCACATATTATATTTATAGATGGCCAAGGACCTTGCATTTGATTAGGTACTGAGATCTTACTGATAATTATTGACTTTGATCTTAATTTTATTGATTTCCTCAGGACTTTTGGATATGCACAAAAAAAATCAGGGGGGTCATGATACAATACCTTGTTTCTGTGGCATGAATCTAGCAACAGGTTTTAGTATGCAAATGTCTCTTGTGAATTCCACAAATTGCAGATAGCAACATGATGTGACAGCTCTCTCTGATGCTTCACTATGGTGTTGTCTAGACTATGAAGTTTTAGCTCCTGATTGTTTTTAAGGTACAATAAAATATTTTCTTTATGGAACCCTATATTCTAACTTCTAAGAACCTATAATAGAATATTTTTTAGGCCACATTTCTGTAGGCACATTTGAGGAAAAGAGAATTTTTGTTGTTTTACTTACGGTGGAGCATACTTTCTTTGTAGGACAAGATGTTTTTTTTCATGCATGAAACAATAAGGCCTACTTGTGAATTTGGAAATAGCTAGGTTGGTTAATTCAATCCTATGAAGCAAGTCTTAGTTATAATTACTGTCATTTAGTACTTTTTAGTTCAGGAATCCATATGGGACATCCTCTTTCATCTGGTTGTCAAGAAATGAGAAGTTTTGTACAATGCCCCATTATTATCCAATTCTATCCACTTCCTCTTGAATAAAAATTCAAGAAAAGAAAAAAAAATCTTTCATAACTTCCGATGACAGGATATGAATATTTTAATGCTAGTTTGGTTGAACTCTGTTAATAATGCTCCTATCAGGTGTTTCCATAATATGTTAGTCGTGATTATGCTGCTTGAGGCAAGGTATACAATTTCAATGGTACCGTCTAATACGGGTGAATGAATAAAACATTTTCGTATCAGACGATACAGGTTATAACGGGTGGTAACAGTCAAAATTTCAATCGTTACCACCCATCACAGCTTGTAAAGATCGTTTTGACCTATTAGCTTAATAACAGTGCTCCAACGGTCAAATTAACCGTGGAGCCCTTCCCTCATGTTTTTAACCCTTCTTCTCCTCCTATTCACAATCAATTTTCATTCTCATCTCTCTTAACCGATCTTAACCTCTTTTGGTCCATAGTTGTATTATCTTAAACTCCATTACACCTAAATTGGCAGTTCGATACGTTCGTACCGTATCATAACCGAGCCAACCCTTGAAACAACGGTAAGATACAGTAATTTCAATCCTTGCTTGAAATTACTTGCTGCCTTGTTTGGGTATATGGAATGTCTGTCAAAATATAAGGTTTTGATGACCTTCATTTAAGTACCAAGCATGATTTTGCTTACCTTTCAATCAAATACGATGAGGCTTTTACCATCCGTGTAGGAATTTAAACATAGGCTTCTATTCTTTTGGAATGTTGAAACCCGTCCTTGATCTGTGTTACTGTAACAAAGGAATACAACTTAGTGAAGATGGCTTATGATATACACTGGAGAAATGAAAACTATTGTCTTGCAATCATGTTATTAACTACTGCATTACGAAGGCTGCCATTCTTCCTTTGTGAATCTGAATGGAGACGGTGAACTATTGCACCAAGTCTACTGTAATAGCATATGATACTATCCCTAGGAAAATAAAAAAACTTAACATCCTTTCTAATTTATACTTTAAGTGCTTATCTTGGAGAGTAAAGAGAGAGAATGACGTGATCGGTGAAGACTACAATTTAAAAAAGATGTGAGAGTCAAAAAACAAAAGAATTATTTTTTTAGTTTTTTCCCTCAACAAAGAAATCTTATTAAGGGCACCTTGTTGGTTTGTTACTACTTGGTCCTTGCAATTTAGCTGACAATTACGGTCGTCTTTCTATATTGCGTGTACTCCTTCTGTTTTGGGGGCCCCCCCAATTTAACCAAATGTCATTTTCCTTCAATCTTTGACTTTGCAAATTTATATTTCCTACAGGATGGCGTGATCAAGAGTCTTTGCTGTTTCTTTTGGACTCTTGATAATTTTCTCATGGGCTCTAGCACATCCGTAGTCCTGATGCAGCAAATAGAAAGATTGAGTCTGCTAAAGCTGCCACAAGAAAAATGTATCCAAGATGCTTAACGCTGCAGTGTTGCCATTCTAGAGATCTATCAAAAATTGTTTTGAGAAGTGTTCCAATTATTTTAACTGGTGACTGATCAGATTGACTTTCGTGTTGCGATGGTTCAAAGGTGAATAAATTTCAATAACAACTTGTAAAATATTGGTTTCTTCTTTGTTGATACTTGTATAGTCACCAATAGATTATCTACAACTTTAAACTATCAGAATTTCGGTATATAGGCTCCCACTTTGAATGTTTTGGGCAGCTGATTTTGTGTTTCCTAGCATGGACCATAACCCCAGAACCATAGCTGCATTAGAAGCCATACGTTGGGCTGCAGATGTTTTCTCAACTCATTCTTTATAATGATTTCATAGGATGCAATCGAGCTATGAATCGATGAAAATCTGGAGCCAAATTCAAGATACAAATGGCTTTGTAGTGTTTTATGAGACCGTTTAGAGATATATGTCAACTGGAACAATACTTATCCTTGAAAGTAAAACAATTAATTGCGTTTTACAAATTCTGCTTTCGCTAAAATGGACTCAATCTGAGAGATTAGGCTCTTGGGAACCTTTCCATATTAATTTTGAACAGGTAATCCGTATGCTTTTGGAAATATCACCAGTCGACATTGAATCAGCTATGTGGTAACATTGATTCGGCAGAATCAAACCATTGCCTGTTTGGGTCCCCTTTGTAATTCCTCCTACAGAGTTGACCATATGTTATGTACATTATACACATCCGCTGCAATCTTAGTGGACAACTCCAACTTTGTACACCCACGAAAGCAGCAACATACAGCTTGAAATGGAAAAGTTACATGGGCTGCGAAGTCTTGGAGCCCTTCTTGAAAGATTAATATAACATCTTCTGGAAATAATGAACAACATTCCCTATTGACACAAGTACTGGTTTCATTATAAAAATTTTAGTTTCCACATTATATCGTGGATGCGAAAATATCCAATTTTTCAGTTGCGACATTCCATTTTCTAGATTTTTAGGAGGAATGTCAATATCTGAAAGCCCAAAAGCCAAAAAAAAAAAAAAAAATACTTGAAGGCACCACTGGTTTATTGCCTTATCTTCACAAATCTTCTTGAAATATGCAGTTACAAGTATCAAATTTTACTCATTGCAATATTGCAAGTTTAGCATGTTAGCATCTTGAGATAGGGCAAATGTGTGCTTCTCTTAGTACAAGATAGTAAATTTTTACGATATGCAAGTTTTACTACATACAAGCTAGCCAAAAATTTTGAAAGCAAATGCAAGATGCTTTCTGTGTAAGCTCATGAGTCTTGCTTCCTATTGCATGTGCAAGTTACAAGTTTTGCTTCTTGAGATAGGCAAGATAGCACTGTTGAATTTTGTTTTTAAAGATAGGCANAGCAAGTCCAGAAAGATTGAGAAATGAGAACCAATCTGAGTTGAGGGTTCCAAAGCCATGAGCTGATCATCTTAGGGTAGATCCTTTGTCAAGGATGTCTATTACACTCGTAGTTCTCTGAAGGAGGAGAACCAACTATGTAGATTACATCGATCATCAAGCAATTGTATACGTCATTAGTCCGATCCTTGTAGGAATACCCGGAATAACGAACTTTGCAAAAGGTCTGTTTATCATAAGAGATTCGTTGTTCCGACCCTGCTAACTTAAATTGTTATTTGACAAAAAGTCACAAAATAAACACTTTGGTAAAAGTTATGTCTTTGTCCGAGTGGGGTAGCATTTCTCTTTGCATGTCTAGGATTTTGAAAATCCAAACATCTCAGAGAAGATATAGAGGTAGGAAATTTGTCGAACGAACCGCACTCTTGTATACGTCAGGTCCATTGATGAAAAGGGGCTGGGGAAAGCTTGAACCCAATTCTACAGTGATGGATATAAGCGCAATTGAAATTCCTGGGGAGTATAATTGGTGTATTGATTTTGTAGAAAAAATAAACAATCAGATATAGACTTCTAGCTTATCTGCTCCCACTATTTTACTAGTGGTCCACGTGACACCCTCAACACTATGAATAGAGGTCCCAGTATAACTTTTAGTAGGGAATCTGATCTAATCACCTTCTTAATTGTACCTTGGAGGACTCACCAATCACACTAAGCCCAAAAGGTAGGCAACTCTTGCCGATGAAATACGTCCTTTGTGAATTCCTCCTTTCAACCCTACCTACCATGATCTTATGGACTCTACCGAACATGATGTGCGTTAAGTCAACCGCTCCGTTACAAGATGAGTTTGGTATCAATAATATACCTCGAGAGCTCAACCAACATTATCATTTTCCTCATTTCACTAGTGGCATCTTTATTCCATAGGTAAGATAGCGAATCGCGATATAGTGAGTCTTGAAGGGACTCGACACGTCAATCCTACCTCAGAATCGTTCTCTACCTCACAATGAAGCCACGTGGTTTAATCTATTCTCACGATTACTGACTTATATATTAAAGAGGGGTTTCTTTGATTGGTCTCTTAATATGACTTTCACGTACCTACATACTTAATATCTTCTAGATCGCATGCAATATATAGACATATCTAGTAGGTGTATAAGTAATCACACATCATATGCTCAATCCACCAGATGGACATTGACCACGCCTAATGTGAATCAGGCCCTAGCTAGTGGGCCTAATCACGCATCACTCCCATCAAGATCTATGTATGCAGTAGTGCATCTTTATGCCCTGTGATCGTCCTTGTCGGTTCTGTCGGCATCTCAACGCATCTCCATGCATCACGATCGTTTATCTCGTCGGTTTCGATATATGCTTTTCCTCCACTCCGGGACCTGCTTCGCCTCCTCGGTGTTACAACTTAATCATAGGTACGTAGGCCCAACAATAAACGAGAAATAAAATGGAGGCTTACAAGCCCAATAATAATAATAATAATAATAATAATAATAATAATAATAATAATAATAATAATAATAATAATAATAATAATAATAATAATAATAATAATAATAATAATAATAATAATCAATTAAATTTTATTAATTAATATTTTTTGAATCACGAATGTAGGAAATTGTTTTAAATGAATGAGGGGTATTTTCATCATTTATATAAATGGACCACATTTTAGATTTCTTAAATCACAGGAAACTATCTTTTTGCTCCAAAACCCTTACTATCGTTCTCTCCTCTCCCCCTTGCGTTGCAGCCACCTTGGCTGGCTACTGCCCCGCTACGCGGGGGCGCGGGCACTGTGCCCCTACTGCGTTGGGCGGTGTGCTTGCGAGCGGCTTGCCCTGTAGGTGGGGGCCCTCGCGGGCACCGTCGCCTCAGTAGCAATGCTACCTCGCTAGACGAGCGCCCCTGCAGCCCTATCGCCCCTGCCGGGCGATCTGCCCATAAGCGCAGCACCCACAAGCACCACTGCCCCTGTGGTGCCTCTACTCGAGCTGTTGGCCCCCACATGCTACTAAGTGACGCAGTTAGCGCCACGGGCCCTGCCGACCCCCGTAGGCTAATCGGCATCGTAGTAACCCCTATTGCACGTAGATGGTAGTGCTGTCATCTTCGAGGGTAGCAAGGGTAGCAACAGTTACTACCCTTTCTCGCTTTGTGTCAACGATTTTGATGCCAAAAGCTTCTCCAAAACGACAAACACACGAAGTTCCAACCACATCGTCCTAGACAACAGGACGTGTCCACTGTGGGGAATTGGGGGCAACATCACATGCGCAGCCACAGAAAACAAAAAATAAAAATCCTCAATTTCCCAAAGATGTGTTCGTCGTGTGCGTAAGACTTATGCGCAAAATTTCGTAAAAATTTAAAAAAATTGTGTATATTAAGATTAACGTTACCTAGGAGAATCAATAGATCCCTGAATCCCTGCAGTATCTATGGGAAAGGATCATTAAATATCAAATGCCCTCCTCTCTAGTGGTGATCCACACAGTAGGGCTATGACGATGCTCCTTAATCTCCGGGCCTATTATTTGATGAGGAGATAGAATGACACCCAAAGATGCTCTAGCCTATGAATCATTATTCCTTCCTATTTATAGAGCTCTCCTATCAACTTAACCCTAATGGATCTAGCCCTATTAGTATTGGATCCCCATCCAACTATCAAAACCTCTTAGATAGTTGATCTCAATCCAATATCTCTCATTAGCTCTTATTAGATCTCATTCATAGAATCTAATAATTCAGGGGCTTATTGGATATCTAATAAGATAGGGGCTTTCCCCGCCGGATATCTCATCCAAACCTTTACTCATCGTAATGCTTACCATATGTGTGTGACCCTCAGGCCCAACATCGAGCTGGCTTTGATTCATACCTATTGAACTCGCTTTCGGCTTAGGGAATATTATCGCTATAATAATAATAATAATAATAATAATAATAATAATAATAATAATAATAATAATAATAATAATAATAATAATAATAATAATAATAATAATAATAATAATAATAATAATAATAATAATAATAATAATAATAATAATAATAATAATAATAATAATAATAATAATAATAATAATAATAATAATAATAATAATAATAATAATAATAATAATAATAATAATAATAATAATAATAATAATAATAATAATAATAATAATAATAATAATAATAATAATAATAATAATAATAATAATAATAATAATAATAATAATAATAATAATAATAATAATAATAATAATAATAATAATAATAATAATAATAATAATAATAATAATAATAATAATAATAATAATAATAATAATAATAATAATAATAATAATAATAATAATAATAATAATAATAATAATAATAATAATAATAATAATAATAATAATAATAATAATAATAATAATAATAATAATAATAATAATAATAATAATAATAATAATAATAATAATAATAATAATAATAATAATAATAATAATAATAATAATAATAATAATAATAATAATAATAATAATAATAATAATAATAATAATAATAATAATAATAATAATAATAATAATAATAATAATAATAATAATAATAATAATAATAATAATAATAATAATAATAATAATAATAATAATAATAATAATAATAATAATAATAATAATAATAATAATAATAATAATAATAATAATAATAATAATAATAATAATAATAATAATAATAATAATAATAATAATAATAATAATAATAATAATAATAATAATAATAATAATAATAATAATAATAATAATAATAATAATAATAATAATAATAATAATAATAATAATAATAATAATAATAATAATAATAATAATAATAATAATAATAATAATAATAATAATAATAATAATAATAATAATAATAATAATAATAATAATAATAATAATAATAATAATAATAATAATAATAATAATAATAATAATAATAATAATAATAATAATAATAATAATAATAATAATAATAATAATAATAATAATAATAATAATAATAATAATAATAATAATAATAATAATAATAATAATAATAATAATAATAATAATAATAATAATAATAATAATAATAATAATAATAATAATAATAATAATAATAATAATAATAATAATAATAATAATAATAATAATAATAATAATAATAATAATAATAATAATAATAATAATAATAATAATAATAATAATAATAATAATAATAATAATAATAATAATAATAATAATAATAATAATAATAATAATAATAATAATAATAATAATAATAATAATAATAATAATAATAATAATAATAATAATAATAATAATAATAATAATAATAATAATAATAATAATAATAATAATAATAATAATAATAATAATAATAATAATAATAATAATAATAATAATAATAATAATAATAATAATAATAATAATAATAATAATAATAATAATAATAATAATAATAATAATAATAATAATAATAATAATAATAATAATAATAATAATAATAATAATAATAATAATAATAATAATAATAATAATAATAATAATAATAATAATAATAATAATAATAATAATAATAATAATAATAATAATAATAATAATAATAATAATAATAATAATAATAATAATAATAATAATAATAATAATAATAATAATAATAATAATAATAATAATAATAATAATAATAATAATAATAATAATAATAATAATAATAATAATAATAATAATAATAATAATAATAATAATAATAAACAAAAGACTATATGTCAAGTCACAAATATTATCACTCACATGATTGGCTTGTATGACATCTAGACTAACAATCTCTCACTTGACATAATTGAGTAGGAGTCCTATTAGGAGTCTTGAGTAGGAGTCCTATTAGGAGTCTTGAGTAGGAGTCCTATTAGGAGTCTTGAGTAGGAGTCCTATTAGGAGTCTTGAGTAGGAGTCCTATTAGGAGTCTTGAGTAGGAGTCCTATTAGGAGTCTTGAGTAGGAGTCCTATTAGGAGTCTTGAGTAGGAGTCCTATTAGGAGTCTTGAGTAGGAGTCCTATTAGGAGTCTTGAGTAGGAGTCCTATTAGGAGTCTTGAGTAGGAGTCCTATTAGGAGTCTTGAGTAGGAGTCCTATTAGGAGTCTTGAGTAGGAGTCCTATTAGGAGTCTTGAGTAGGAGTCCTATTAGGAGTCTTGAGTAGGAGTCCTATTAGGAGTCTTGAGTAGGAGTCCTATTAGGAGTCTTGAGTAGGAGTCCTATTAGGAGTCTTGAGTAGGAGTCCTATTAGGAGTCTTGAGTAGGAGTCCTATTAGGAGTCTTGAGTAGGAGTCCTATTAGGAGTCTTGAGTAGGAGTCCTATTAGGAGTCTTGAGTAGGAGTCCTATTAGGAGTCTTGAGTAGGAGTCCTATTAGGAGTCTTGAGTAGGAGTCCTATTAGGAGTCTTGAGTAGGAGTCCTATTAGGAGTCTTGAGTAGGAGTCCTATTAGGAGTCTTGAGTAGGAGTCCTATTAGGAGTCTTGAGTAGGAGTCCTATTAGGAGTCTTGAGTAGGAGTCCTATTAGGAGTCTTGAGTAGGAGTCCTATTAGGAGTCTTGAGTAGGAGTCCTATTAGGAGTCTTGAGTAGGAGTCCTATTAGGAGTCTTGAGTAGGAGTCCTATTAGGAGTCTTGAGTAGGAGTCCTATTAGGAGTCTTGAGTAGGAGTCCTATTAGGAGTCTTGAGTAGGAGTCCTATTAGGAGTCTTGAGTAGGAGTCCTATTAGGAGTCTTGAGTAGGAGTCCTATTAGGAGTCTTGAGTAGGAGTCCTATTAGGAGTCTTGAGTAGGAGTCCTATTAGGAGTCTTGAGTAGGAGTCCTATTAGGAGTCTTGAGTAGGAGTCCTATTAGGAGTCTTGAGTAGGAGTCCTATTAGGAGTCTTGAGTAGGAGTCCTATTAGGAGTCTTGAGTAGGAGTCCTATTAGGAGTCTTGAGTAGGAGTCCTATTAGGAGTCTTGAGTAGGAGTCCTATTAGGAGTCTTGAGTAGGAGTCCTATTAGGAGTCTTGAGTAGGAGTCCTATTAGGAGTCTTGAGTAGGAGTCCTATTAGGAGTCTTGAGTAGGAGTCCTATTAGGAGTCTTGAGTAGGAGTCCTATTAGGAGTCTTGAGTAGGAGTCCTATTAGGAGTCTTGAGTAGGAGTCCTATTAGGAGTCTTGAGTAGGAGTCCTATTAGGAGTCTTGAGTAGGAGTCCTATTAGGAGTCTTGAGTAGGAGTCCTATTAGGAGTCTTGAGTAGGAGTCCTATTAGGAGTCTTGAGTAGGAGTCCTATTAGGAGTCTTGAGTAGGAGTCCTATTAGGAGTCTTGAGTAGGAGTCCTATTAGGAGTCTTGAGTAGGAGTCCTATTAGGAGTCTTGAGTAGGAGTCCTATTAGGAGTCTTGAGTAGGAGTCCTATTAGGAGTCTTGAGTAGGAGTCCTATTAGGAGTCTTGAGTAGGAGTCCTATTAGGAGTCTTGAGTAGGAGTCCTATTAGGAGTCTTGAGTAGGAGTCCTATTAGGAGTCTTGAGTAGGAGTCCTATTAGGAGTCTTGAGTAGGAGTCCTATTAGGAGTCTTGAGTAGAAGTCTTAATTGAGTAGGAGTCCTATTAGGAGTTAGGGTTTAGAAACCCTATAAATAGTCATGTATTCATCCTCTTTTGATAAGCAATAGATGAATCTTTTATGCAGCTTTTGTGTAGCAACTTGGAGGAAGGACCCTCTAGAGTTCCAAGGAGGTCGATCCCCTAAAGAGATCACACCCCAAGCTTAGAATCTGCAAGGGTTCTAACACTGTGGTATCAGAGCAGCATTCTTGGGCGTCCTGCTGCCCTTCCACAGCCATCCATCATCTCTCCACAACCGCCCAAAGCAATCCCACAATATGCTTAAAAGATTATTGCCAAATTTCACCGTCATCTCCACCACCGCGGGACCATCCTTTGATCTCCCCATGAATTGCCAACATGTTCCAGGTTCCTACGTTACTGCTGCTGCAATTTAGTATCCTTATTCGAAATCCAAAAAAAAAAATATTCCTATATTGCTACATAAACTTTTCGATTGCAAAGTTTTTAATCTCTACAATGAAAGATACATTGCAGAATTCCAACCGCATAGCATAGTTTGTTTGATCTTGCTATTGTGTTTTTTCTATCCAAATCTCTACAAAATTTTTATGACAACTTTGAAACTTCCTAATAGCATATTTCCCTTTAGTTTGTCAAAAAATTCTCAATATAAACCATTGATCTTTTACGTCTAATTCGCTATACTTGAATATCTGCATTGTAAAATTCTAGCCACATAGCTCAATTTGTTTGATCTTGCTACTACGTTTTTCTGTCCAAATCTCTTCGAAATTTTATGATAGCTTTTACACTTTCTAATAGTAGATTTCCCTTCTGTTTTGTGAAAAAATTCTCAATATAAACCACTGATCTTTTATGTCCAATCTGCTGCAATTGAAAATCTGTGCTACAAAAAATTTCAGCCGCATATTGTTGCCTTAACCAATCTATTTGCAATCTTTTTAAATGAAATTTCTTATACACTTCATAGATCATCTTGGCTTTCATCTAAGATTAATCTATTAAGAAATTCATCTCTAAAATGATTTTGTGTTGCTGCAAATTTTCATCGCAAACCGTTGAAATTTTTCGACAAGAATTTTGCTATCGCAACTTACACCAATTTCCTTGCTATTATACTGCCAAAATTTTCTTGATTAAATTGCATCTCCTTACTGTCATATAAACTGAGATTCTACTGTCAATTCCCTCCTCAAATCTCTCAAGTTTTTGGTGGAAATTCACCGAGAAATCGCTGTTTCTTCGACGATAATTCTGCTCTTACAAGACAACACAATTCTGCAGCAAACTTCCTCTGATTTCTATCAAACCTTTGTTGCCATCTACCACAGATCAAAAACTTTCATCCATAGCCCTAAAACTCTACCAAATCACACCCTCAAACTGCACCCAAAATAGCCACAAAACAAGCCTAAACCACAGCCTACATCCACCAATCCACCAACCATTTTGACCATCACTTCTCTCAACCCATACTTGCCTTTAACCCAACAACAAAGAGAGATCATAACATCACAGATTTGGAGGCATATACTATGGCATCTAAGGAGGCAATCAATGCTAAATTCGAAGCCTTGGGAGGCGCGAATGGAGGATAAGATTCAGACTCTCTTTACCGAACTCAGTTTGGGCCGACCACTAAGCCCGAATAAATCATATCAAGGAAAGAGCTCTAACCAATCCCACCAAGCCCAAAGAGATGATTTCAAAGAGAGGGGAGGCTCTATAACTGACCCCAACTATCCATGCATGAGGGTGGACTTCCCTAGATGGGAAGAAGGAGACCCTGATTAGTTGGATCTCGCATGCGGAGCGATATTTTCGGTATCATAAAACTATAGATGCATCTATGGTGGAAATGACAGCTATACATCTTAAAGGGGATGCATACAGTGGTTTGAATGGTTTAAATATACTCATGGAGTCCTCTTATGGCAACAATTCAAAGAAGGACTATTGATCCGCTTCGGACCAACCGATTACGAGAATATTAATGAACAACTAGCAAAGATCGACAAACCTCTACTGTTCAAGAGTACCAAACCAGGTTTGAAAGGTTATCTAATCAAACTTGTGATTGGTCTCAAAAACAGCTATTGGGACCTTTATTGAGGGCTTGAAGCCGGAGATCCAGAGAGAAGTTAAAGCATGACAACCGTACACGCTTATGGCAGCCATCTCTTTTGCACGACATCAAGAGGAGCGATTGAACTATGAAGCTCGGAGGATTAGGATCGCTTCTCGACCTGCAATGCAGAAGCCCTTAGCCCCCCCTACTATCAACCGTGTCCCTGCACCAAAAATGATGACAAGAGAAGAGCTTCGGGAGCGATCTACGAAGGAGTTATGTTGGCACCGCGACGAGCCGTGGAGCCGCGAGCATCACTATAGAAAAGGAAGACTTCTTATGATTAAATCAATGGAAGAAGAGGTCATTGAACATCCAGAAGAGAACCTTGATAATGAAGAAGAAAATACAAAGAAGAGCCACAACCGACCGAAGTTATGGTACATGCACTAATCGGCTACTCAAACCCGCAAACGATGAAAGTTAAAGGCCTTCTCAAACAATAATTGATCACTATTCTCATCGACACGGGCAG
Organism: Musa balbisiana; assembly: GCA_004837865.1. Classification (NCBI taxonomy): domain Eukaryota; kingdom Viridiplantae; phylum Streptophyta; class Magnoliopsida; order Zingiberales; family Musaceae; genus Musa; species Musa balbisiana. The sequence goes on along the minus strand of PYDT01002574.1, from coordinate 55,887 downwards.
CACTAATAACTTCCTAGACAGTAAAGTTGCTGTCCGGATGGCCTTACCTATCGAGTATTACAGTAGGTTTGACGTCAAGTTCACCGACGGACAGATTTTGAAATGTGATCATAGGCGCCCGTGGGAGAAACTATTACTGTAGGAACAAGAGATAATTGCATATTTCTTTCTCTCCCTCTTGATGATCATAAGGCCATGCTTAGAATTGAATGGTTGACAACATTAGGTGATGTTTTTTGGAATTTTATGAAACTAATTTTGAGATTTTACAGTAAAGGGAAACAAGTGATTCTACACGGGAAACGTGGGGGCGACGTAATGACGATTTGCACACAACAAATGGAGAAGGTTTTGCATAAAGCATGCAGCGGCTTTTTGGTACAACTTGAGTAGCAAACTAAGGAAGAGCCAATAGAATTTGAAGATCCAAACCTACTTCCTTTGCTTGCTGAATTTTCAGATATATTTGATGAATCGCGCAACCTACCTCTTGCCCGTCGGCATGATCATTGTATACCGATTCTTCTGGGCAAACCTCCTGTAAATACTTGGCTATATCAACATTCATATCTATAGAAGGATGAAATAGAAAGGATTGTCAAAGAGATGCCTGAAATAGGAGTTATTCGGCCAAGTTGCAACCCCTACTTTTCACCGGTGCTCTTCGTACGAAAGAAGGACGAAACATGGCGAATGTGCATTGATTACCGAACCCTCAACGGCATAACCGTCAAGGACAAATACCCTATTCCAATAGCAGATGAATTGCTAGATGAAAGGGAGCATAAATCTTCACAAAGCTGGACGTTCGATCCGAGTATCATCAAATATGAGTGTGCAAAGAAGATATACCGAAAACCGCCTTTCAAACACACAACGGCCACTACGAATTTTTGCTTTCTTCACTAGAAGGTGGAATATCTTGGGTCATATCATATTAGAGGAAGGTGTGGTAGTGGACCCCTCCAAAATTGGAGCAATGTAGAACTGGCCGACCTCGAGGAACATAAATTGCTACGTGGCTTTCTCGGTTTAATAGGCTATAATCGTAAGTTCATAAAAAACTATGGAAAGATCAGTGCACCACTTACTTCCTTACTGAAAAAAGATGATTTCCAATGGTCAAACAAAGCCACCACTGCCTTCAACGAACATAAAGCCGTAATGACGACAATGCCTCAACATCGGCAAGACTTTTGTTATTGAAGCCGATACCTTCGGAGTCGGAATTGGTGTTGTACTAATACAAGATGGCCGCCCCCTCGCTTATAGCTAGTAAGGCATTATCTCTTTCCAATCTCAAAATGACTATTTATGACAAGGAGATGCTTCGATTGTGCATGCGGTGGCCAAATGGAGATCGTACTTGATCGGGTGACGCTTTCAAATCAAAACCGACCATAAAAGCCTAAAATATTTCTTAGAGCAAAGATATCTTCCCCTGAGCAGAAAAAATGGATAACAAAGCTTCTTGGATATGATTATGAAATAACTTACAAAAAGGGGAAAGAGAATGTTGTTGCAGATGCGCTTTCATGGCTACCCAAGCAAGCTGAATTTTCGACCATTTCACTTTCGACCTGTGACTTCCTTAAGGATATTAAGAAGGAATGGCAGGAAGATCCAGAGACTAGTAAGATTATAAAAAAATTGGAGGAAGCACTAAACTTCGTGGCTCATTACAATTGGGACTCAAAAGAATTACGCTATAAGGGACGCATTGTGCTTGTGCCAAATTCTACTTGCATCTTCACAAGCAGATTTTGGACAGAGTTATTCCAAATGTAGGGCACTAAATTGAAAAGGAGTACAACATATCACCCACAAACTGATGGCCAAACGGAAGTGATAAACAGGTGCTTAGAGACAGCCCAAAGCCACCCACTAAATATGACTACCAAAGGAGAACTCCAGACCCAGTTGAGTGCCATTATTGATCGACGGATCGTGACTCAACGACGACGACCCATTATTGAAGTGCTAATACAATGGGTAAACTTACTAGTAGAAGGTGCCACTTGGGAGAATTATAATGACTTAAAGATCAAATTCTCAAAATTCATGGATTGTTAGCCTCGAGGACAAGACTGATTTGAAGATAGCAGGTCTATTAGGACTCTAGCTAGGAGAGTCCTAATTGATAGGGGCATTCATGTAAAACCTACCTAAGCCGATCCTTATTAAAGAGGTGAAGAGGCCAGCTAGGGTTTGGAGGTTATTTCTTAAAGAAGAATTAGGAGTTGTAAAGGAATAGGAGACTTGAGTAGGAGTCCTATTAGGAGTCTTGAGTAGAAGTCTTAATTGAGTAGGAGTCCTATTAGGAGTCTTGAGTAGAAGTCTTAATTGAGTAGGAGTCCTATTAGGAGTCTTGAGTAGAAGTCTTAATTGAGTAGGAGTCCTATTAGGAGTCTTGAGTAGAAGTCTTAATTGAGTAGGAGTCCTATTAGGAGTCTTGAGTAGAAGTCTTAATTGAGTAGGGGTCCTATTAGGAGTCTTGAGTAGAAGTCTTAATTGAGTAGGAGTCCTATTAGGAGTCTTGAGTAGAAGTCTTAATTGAGTAGGAGTCCTATTAGGAGTCTTGAGTAGAAGTCTTAATTGAGTAGGAGTCCTATTAGGAGTCTTGAGTAGAAGTCTTAATTGAGTAGGAGTCCTATTAGGAGTCTTGAGTAGAAGTCTTAATTGAGTAGGAGTCCTATTAGGAGTCTTGAGTAGAAGTCTTAATTGAGTAGGAGTCCTATTAGGAGTCTTGAGTAGAAGTCTTAATTGAGTAGGAGTCCTATTAGGAGTCTTGAGTAGAAGTCTTAATTGAGTAGGAGTCCTATTAGGAGTCTTGAGTAGGAGTCCTATTAGGAGTCTTGAGGGTCCTATTAGGAGGTTAGGGTTTAGAAACCCTATAAATAGTCATGTATTCATCCTCTTTTGATAAGCAATAGATGAATCTTTTGTACAGCCTTTGTGCAGCAACTTGGAGAAGGAACCCCTATAGAGTTCCAAGGAGGTCGATCCCCTAAAGAGATCAACCCCAAGCTTAGAATCTGCAAGGGTTCTAACAATCTCCTTGGGCCATGATCTCTATAATAAGCTGGAACCTCCTCAGAACATTTCTAATGAGAAATAGATCTTAATCACCAAGATATAGGATGCTTCCTCTAAGTCCTTCATGGAAAAGTGTTTAGATAACCAAATCTTAATGTGGATAGCATTCCTACATCATTCCCAATGATCATGATGTCATCCACATATAACACCAAGAATGTGATAGTGCTCCCACATACCTTTTGTACACATAAGGCTTATATTCGTTCTTAACGAAGTCATGAGATCTGATTACCTGATTAAATCTTATGTTCCAATTTCGAGAAGCTTGCTTAATTCATAAATAGACCT
>PYDT01002574.1:0-47500 GCA_004837865.1 Musa balbisiana | reverse complement strand
TAATTAATTCAGGTTTTCAACATATGATTTTCGATAAATTGATAGTCTACCATCATGCATCATACGTGTCCCTGCACTATTTCTAAGAAGGAACCCTATTCCACCATAACCATCCGACATATTAAATGCACCATCATCAGAATTAAGCTTAAACCATCCTATCCTTGGGTTTGGACTAAATTATAAGTAATTGATTATTCCACAAACATTCCTTAAACATAATTGAGAAAGCTAATCCCTTAGACAGAATTGAGAAAGCTAATCCCTTAACTCCATTTGAAGGTGGCCTCATTAAGGGCCTTCCAAATCAACCAAATGTCACAGGCAATCAAGGCTCTCAATAGTTAATAACTGATTTTATAAGGCTCTCCCCTCTCTCAACCTCAAGTTTTTAATCATTCTTATGAGCAAAGGATATACCAAAATCTCTAGCCCACTCCATACTTCACAAGCAAATTTGCACTAAAAAAATAAGTGATCCTGCATATCCATGCCTTCCCCGTACAATAGCACACATAGTTTAAAATCACAAATACCAATCTTAGCTAATCTCCCAGTGGTAAGAAGCCTATGATGAAGCAATTTTCAACAAAATAATTAAACTCTAGGAGGATAAGAATCCTTCTATAGCCTCACCTAACACTCCTTACACAAACCAATGTCACTAGAGCAACCTCTCAAATACCTATAAGCAAATTTAGTTAATAGTTGCATGCTTCCATATCCTCTATATCATAGGAGGCTAAGGGAATACTAATCCTTGTAATCAAAGGTCCACCCACTAACCCAAATAAGGATAGTATTATACATATAATCCCATGATTAATTATTAACCAAACAACATTTATTGTACCACCCAAAATGGTATAGGATGGGCGATATATATTTGTCTAGATGTGGGCCAATATGCGGACCATCCATTTTGAGTGATTTAGTTAACTTAATAAAAAAATCAAATATATAGTGGAGGTCCTATCCAAATTAATATTAAAAAAAGAGAGATTATGACTTACGAATGCAAGCTCTCTTCTCCTTTAAGATGTTGTCGCCTCGCCATTGCTGCTCTGCTACTATTGTCGTCATGCTTCATTGTCGCATAAGAGGTCATCAACTCACCATCACAAATGCGAGCCCTCTTCTTGTGTAAGATGCTACCGCCTTGCTGTTACTACTTCATCACTGTTCTCACTACAACTTCGCCATTAAGTAGATATCATTGTTGTTACTATTGCCACTTCGATGATATTATTACTTCACCACTACTACTAATGTTGTAGCTTCCCAAGTACACTACTACTATTCTTTTCCTCCTCATCATCTTTTTTCTTCTTCCTTCTTCTTTCGCCACTTCTTCCCTCTTTCTTCCTTCCTCCTTCCTTCTCTATTCCGACATTGCCCCTTCCACTTCTCTCTCTTTTTCTTTCTCGCCAAACCCCCAGTATACACCACCAGCATACCATGTGTTAATATACTAATATAGACTGATATGTACCATTCCAATATATTATCGAAACGGGTTTGGTACCTGAAAAGACAAACCCTAAATTCAAGCTAGAAATTATAACATTTTCAAAGTTGAAATCCATATTTATAAATGTTAGCTTCAATAAAAGAGGGACCTCAAATAATTCAGTTATAATGCATCACATCAATAGAAATACTATCACCGATGAAAAAAGATAAACTCTCATGGAGAAAATGTAGAGAAAATGACTCCAACAACAATTAACAAGAGAATAATTAACATGCTTCTAAGGGGAGATAATGTCATTTAACAGTAACCACTTTACCTAAAGATTGGACTCCTAATTCAACACTATGGAAACTCTTTTTCGCTTGAAGAGCAAGACTAGTAGTGGTCAAATGAATGCCCTAACCACCATCTTGTTTGGGGAGAATATAATATCCTAGGAATCAGATAAAGCCATTAGTATTATCGAATTCTACTATAAGATATCCTTAATATAATGTTCTAAAACACTTTTGTAAGCATCAAGACATTTAAAACATGAAAAAGGGTAACATTTAAAACAAAATTAATGAGGGTGATCCAATTCTGAATTTTGATAATAAAATCAATTGATGAGTTTACAAAATAATATACTTTTGAGAGAAGTGACACAGGAAATATATCTCGTTCAAGGACTCGAACCATTAAGGGACAAATTGTCGAAGTAGGAGAATCAGACATTGTGCTCAGAAAAGTATTATGTTGGAAATTGGACATATAGTTGGACGATTGAACTTTGTGTTATAAGTTTAGGCATCTTACTAGAAGGATCAGATATTATGCTAAAATATCTATGTCCCAGAAAAGTTGGATATGCCGATGGACGAGCGATATGCTGAAGGAAAAGGGCGACTGTGGTTAGAGTTTCAATAAAGTATCGAAAGATTGGACGACTTGACAAAATAGTATCAACATGTTGAAAGCTTTGTAATTGTGTAGGATATGTTGTTGAATTGTTAAAGTCTTGTTTGATGTTCTTTTCGGGTCAAACTAAGTTAGGATGGGCCAAAACATGCAAACTTGTTGATAAAGCCATGGGCTTTAACCAAGGTTAATATTGCCTATTAGAATACTAAAATAATGGACTTGAGTTGGCTTTGACAATGGTACGACTAGGCCCAAGCGGTGGTACTGCTACGCCCAAGCGGTGGTACACTTGAGTCAACCGCTAAGCCAAACAGTCATTTGTCAGTGCCTACCCTATTGAATCTCAGATTTTGATGGTGAATCAATTGGTAATTATTTAATATCAATCCATATGTTGAGATAAGTGTGTCGGATTAACTACGATAGCAGTAAGGTGTAAAGCAGATGATGAGCCGGAGTCATAGACTCGGACGATATATCGGAAGATCGTCGAAAGCACGCTGGAAGACTCACCGAAATTTCATCGGAAGATCGTCGAAAGCACGCTGGAAGACTCACCGAAATTTCATCGGAAGATCGTCGAAAGCACGCTGGAAGACTCACCGAAATTTCATCGGAAGATCGTCGAAAGCACGCTGGAAGACTCACCGAAATTTCATCGGAAGATCGTCGAAAGCACGCTGGAAGACTCACCGAAATTTCATCGGAAGATCGTCGAAAGCACGCTGGAAGACTCACCGAAATTTCATCGGAAGATCGTCGAAAGCACGCTGGAAGACTCACCGAAATTTCATCGGAAGATCGTCGAAAGCACGCTGGAAGACTCACCGAAATTTCATCGGAAGATCGTCGAAAGCACGCTGGAAGACTCACCGAAATTTCATCGGAAGATCGTCGAAAGCACGCTGGAAGACTCACCGAAATTTCATCGGAAGATCGTCGAAAGCACGCTGGAAGACTCACCGAAATTTCATCGGAAGATCGTCGAAAGCACGCTGGAAGACTCACCGAAATTTCATCGGAAGATCGTCGAAAGCACGCTGGAAGACTCACCGAAATTTCATCGGAAGATCGTCGAAAGCACGCTGGAAGACTCACCGAAATTTCATCGGAAGATCGTCGAAAGCACGCTGGAAGACTCACCGAAATTTCATCGGAAGATCGTCGAAAGCACGCTGGAAGACTCACCGAAATTTCATCGGAAGATCGTCGAAAGCACGCTGGAAGACTCACCGAAATTTCATCGGAAGATCGTCGAAAGCACGCTGGAAGACTCACCGAAATTTCATCGGAAGATCGTCGAAAGCACGCTGGAAGACTCACCGAAATTTCATCGGAAGATCGTCGAAAGCACGCTGGAAGACTCACCGAAATTTCATCGGAAGATCGTCGAAAGCACGCTGGAAGACTCACCGAAATTTCATCGGAAGATCGTCGAAAGCACGCTGGAAGACTCACCGAAATTTCATCGGAAGATCGTCGAAAGCACGCTGGAAGACTCACCGAAATTTCATCGGAAGATCGTCGAAAGCACGCTGGAAGACTCACCGAAATTTCATCGGAAGATCGTCGAAATGGAAGACTCACCAAATTTCATCGGAAGAATCGGCGAAGCACGCTGAAGACTATTCGAAGACGTTTGGTTGGGAGTTCGCCAGAATGCTCACTAGAAGACGCTACCGAGAAGTTCGCCGGAGGATCGCCGAGTGAAAAATCAATGTACCGGAACATGCTTTGCCTTAATAGTAGTTAAATGATAATTAGATTGATTTGAAAGATAATCCCATCAACTCGTTAGGGGGCCAACTTGGCTCGGAGCTAGGATGGTTTGGGCCGAATACAGGCACAACCAAGTTGTTGGCCTCTGTCCAGCGGTGGCACTGCCTACAACACAGTCCCCTAGATGGGTTTGGGTGGTAGTACCGTCAGTAGTTATGCTGCCAACGATGGTACCGCCAGAGCTCAGTCTCCGAGCTCTGTCAAGGCAGTGGGTATCGCCCGACTAGGTGATGGTACCGCCAAGTGTCAAGTGTCAGGAAGTGGTACCACCCATTAATGGTGGGGGTACCACTAGTACCCAAAATTCTGGGATGAGACACTTTTTTGGCTCCATTTTTGAAGCCATTGGGGCCTATAAATACCCCACCCTTTTCTGCATAAAGGGTACCTAGTGTGATATAATCTTGAATCTTTGGGGTGTAAAGTGCTAGAGTTTTCTCCTCCCTCTCTTAGCTTTGTAATCATTCAAGAAAGAGGAGTAAGCTTGTAAGGGGTTATCTCCTAAGCCCGACAAAAGGAGAAGTGCTGTAAAAGGTGGTTGGCCTTTGCCTATTGAAGGAAGGCCTTTAGTGGACGCCGGTGACCTTGACAAAGGAGGAATCCGAAAGTGGATGTAGGTCACATTGACCGAACCACTCTAAATTTAGTTTGCATTTCCTTTTGTGCAATTTACTTTAATTGCAAATCATTTTATAGCAAACTGCTTCTTCTCCATCTCTTACTTTCACTACTCTTATGCTCTCATAACCTATCTTTCCAAATCAGTTTTAATCGAACGTACGAAACATTTTCCGAAATCGAAGAATTTTTCGCTTGTACTAATTCACCCCCCCCCTCTTAGTGCCACTCTTGATCCTAACAATTGGTATCAAAGCAAAGGTTCACTCTCATTTGGTTTAAAACCTAAGAGAGATAGTATTTACCGGCAACCAAGAGGGTCATTCATTACACGTCCGCCTATATTCAATGGGACGGATTACACATATTGGAAGACTAGAATAAGGATCTTCCTAACTTCAATGGATTTCGAACTATGGAATAAAGTAGAAAATGGGTTTCAAAAGTCTTCTATTCCAATGAATAATTGGAATAAGTTGGAGAAGAAGACTTTCGCCTTAAACACCAAGGCTAGGAATACCTTATTTTGTGCTTTAGATAAAAACGAGTTCAATCGTGTGTCTTATTTGTGAATCGACTTTTGATCTTTGGCACACACTCGAAGTGACTCATGAAGGCACTAGTAAAGTGAAGGAGTCAAAAATTAATCTTTTAGTGCACACTTATGAGTTAGTTCGAATGAAACCGAGTGAGATCATTAGAGACATGTGCTACGGATATCGTCAATAGTCTAAAATAACTTGGTAAATCTTTCTCGGATTTTGAACTTGTTAATAAAATTTAAGATCCCTTCCAAAGAGTTGGGACTCTAAAGTAATGGTCATTCAAGAGGCCAAATATTTAAATAATTTTTCACTCGAAGAACTAATTGGGTCACTAATGACCTATGAGATGACTTGTAAAGCTCATGAAGAGCTTAAGGACACCCTTCCAAAGAACAGGAAGGATATGACACTAAAAACTCAAGAAGACTACTTGAAAGAAAATTCAAGTGATAAGGACTATGAAGATGACTTGGCACTCTTGATAAGGAAGTTCAAAAAATTTATAAAAATAAATAAATTTAGAAATGACACTAAAAGTAAATTTGAACCCAATAAAGAACAAGTCATATGCTATGAATGCAAGAAGCTGGACATTTCAAAAGTGAATGTCCCCAAGCAAAGAAGAAGCAACCAAAGAAGAAGACCCTCAAAACAATCTGTGACGACTCAAGTGCATCCGAGGAAGAGGAGCCAACCAACACTGAGCAAGTTGCTCACTATGCACTAATGGCTATTGGAGATGAGGTAATAAGTTCATTAGAGCAAATTTATCTTTTGATGAGCTTTTAAGTGCCTTTCATGAATTGTCTGATGAATGTAGAATCTTGAGTAAAAAGTATAACTTTTTGAAAAAGGAACATGCTTCTCTTGTTAGCGATTTTGATAGACTAAAAATTGAACATGATAATAGCTTAGCATCCTACACAAAATGCCTTGAAGTAGAAACACTTAGAAAGGAAAACTTGCTACTCAAAGAAACATTAGAAAAGTTTGAGGTTGGTAGCACGTCCTTGAACATAATCCTTGCCAACAAGGGTCACGTTCATAGGAGAGGCAGAATTGGATTTGTGAGTAGCTCTCACCAAAATCCAACCACCTTTGTTAAAGGCCCTACCTTGCATTATCACCTCATATCAAAAACAACTTTGGTTGTAAATTTGGACATATTGCATACAAATGTCCATTTAAGAAATATACTCCACATAAATTGACCATTTAGTTATTGGTACTAAATGGGTCTTTAGAAACAAGCAAGATGAATTTGGTATCATGGTTAGAAACAAGGTTAGATTAGTGGCCAAAGGTTTTAACCAAGAAGAAGGTATCAATTATGAAGAAACCTTCACTCCTGTGGCACGATTAAAAAGCCATAAGGATGCTCCATGCCTATGCTAGTAGATAATAATTTAAAATTATTTTAAATTATTTTAAATTATTTTAAATTATTTTAAATTATTTTAAATTATTTTAAATTATTTTAAATTATTTTAAATTATTTTAAATTATTTTAAATTATTTTAAATTATTTTAAATTATTTTAAATTATTTTAAATTATTTTAAATTATTTTAAATTATTTTAAATTATTTTAAATTATTTTAAATTATTTTAAATTATTTTAAATTATTTTAAATTATTTTAAATTATTTTAAATTATTTTAAATTATTTTAAATTATTTTAAATTATTTTAAATTATTTTAAATTATTTTAAATTATTTTAAATTATTTTAAATTATTTTAAATTATTTTAAATTATTTTAAATTATTTTAAATTATTTTAAATTATTTTAAATTATTTTAAATTATTTTAAATTATTTTAAATTATTTTAAATTATTTTAAATTATTTTAAATTATTTTAAATTATTTTAAATTATTTTAAATTATTTTAAATTATTTTAAATTATTTTAAATTATTTTAAATTATTTTAAATTATTTTAAATTATTTTAAATTATTTTAAATTATTTTAAATTATTTTAAATTATTTTAAATTATTTTAAATTATTTTAAATTATTTTAAATTATTTTAAATTATTTTAAATTATTTTAAATTATTTTAAATTATTTTAAATTATTTTAAATTATTTTAAATTATTTTAAATTATTTTAAATTATTTTAAATTATTTTAAATTATTTTAAATTATTTTAAATTATTTTAAATTATTTTAAATTATTTTAAATGGATGTTAAAAGTACTTTTCTTAATAGCTTTATTTATGAAGAAGTTTATGTTGAATAACCTCTCATATTTGAGAATGATAATTTTCCTAATCATGTGTTTAAATTGACTAAAGCTCTCTATGGATTGAAATAAGCCCCAAAGACTTGGTATGAGAGACTTAGTTCATTTCTACTTCATAATAATTTCTCTAAAGGTAAGGTCGATATTACATTATTATTAAAAATTTTAAAAATAATTTCTTATTGTTCAAGTTTATGTTGATGACATTATTTTTTGTTCTACAAATGAATCATTATGTGAATCTTTTGTAAATAGCATGAGTCAAGAGTTTGAAATGAGTCTAATGGGTGAACTAACGTTCTTTTTAGGCTTACAAATCAAACAACTTAAAGATGACATTTTTATTAATCAAACAAAATATGCATTAGATTTGCTAAAATGGTTTAATATAGATAGTTTAAATACTATCAACACTCCTATGAGTACCTCCACTAAGTTAGACATTGACGAAGTGGAGAAAGCTTTGATCAAAAAAGCTTATAGGGGTATGATAGGTAGTCTACTATATCTCATCGCAACTAGACCAGACATTATGTTTAGTGTAGGACTTTGTGCTAGATTTCAGTCTAATCCTAAGCTATCTCATCTTAAAGTAGTCAGAAGAATACTTAGATATCTTAAAGGAACCATAAATCTAGGATCATGGTATCCAAAATCTAAAATTTTTAAATTAATTGCTTATACTGATGTGGATTTTGCTGGATGTAGATTAGATAGAAAAAGCACATTTGGAACGTGTCAATTTTAGGATACACACTTGTCTCTTGGTCTTCCAAGAACAAAACTCTATTGCACTATCCACGACCGAAGCCGAATACATTGTGGCTAGTGCATGTTGTGCACAAGTTGTACGGATGAAAAATACATTAGAAGATTATAAGATTCATCTTAAGAACTTTCCCATAAAATGTGATAACACAAGTGTAATGTATTTAACAAAAAAATCAACATTCTAGAACTAAACACATCGACATTAGGCATCACTTTATATGAGATCTTGTTAATATCATGATGTAATCTAGAGTTTATTGATACGAACATTAATTAGCCAATATCTTTATAAATGAAGAACAATTTGATTTCATTAGAAGGGAATTAGGGATATTAAATTGTCCAAATGCATGAATATTGTTGAATTTCGTTCTTGGACTTTCTCGATTTGTATATTACAAAGTTCGCTCACTTGAATCATGAACTTGTGGTATGCATTTTACGAGTTTTGTATGATGTTTTGATATGAATCATGAACTTGTGGTATGCATTTTACGAGTTTTGTATGATGTTTTGATATGAATCATGAACTTGTGGTATGCATTTTACGAGTTTTGTATGATGTTTTGATATGAATCATGAACTTGTGGTATGCATTTTACGAGTTTTGTATGATGTTTTGATATGAATCATGAACTTGTGGTATGCATTTTACGAGTTTTGTATGATGTTTTGATATGAATCATGAACTTGTGGTATGCATTTTACGAGTTTTGTATGATGTTTTGATATGAATCATGAACTTGTGGTATGCATTTTACGAGTTTTGTATGATGTTTTGATATGAATCATGAACTTGTGGTATGCATTTTACGAGTTTTGTATGATGTTTTGATATGAATCATGAACTTGTGGTATGCATTTTACGAGTTTTGTATGATGTTTTGATATGAATCATGAACTTGTGGTATGCATTTTACGAGTTTTGTATGATGTTTTGATATGAATCATGAACTTGTGGTATGCATTTTACGAGTTTTGTATGATGTTTTGATATGAATCATGAACTTGTGGTATGCATTTTACGAGTTTTGTATGATGTTTTGATATGAATCATGAACTTGTGGTATGCATTTTACGAGTTTTGTATGATGTTTTGATATGAATCATGAACTTGTGGTATGCATTTTACGAGTTTTGTATGATGTTTTGATATGAATCATGAACTTGTGGTATGCATTTTACGAGTTTTGTATGATGTTTTGATATGAATCATGAACTTGTGGTATGCATTTTACGAGTTTTGTATGATGTTTTGATATGAATCATGAACTTGTGGTATGCATTTTACGAGTTTTGTATGATGTTTTGATATGAATCATGAACTTGTGGTATGCATTTTACGAGTTTTGTATGATGTTTTGATATGAATCATGAACTTGATATGAATCATGAACTTGTGGTATGCATTTTACGAGTTTTATATGATGTTTTGATATGGATCTTCTCCTCTTATGATGTAAATTTTACATGATGATGTGTGTGAGTGTGTGTGCACTTTGTGAGTAGTGCTCACTGCTTGTAGGTGGTGGCACTGCCTAGCTAGCGATAGCATCGCCTAGTCAACGGTGCCACCGCCCGCAACCTGCCCCCTTATAAACACAAGTTAGGACTGGTGGTAGAACCGACCCCAACACATTCTGCACTCCTCCAAATAACTCCAAACCTATTACTCTCCCTCTAGCAACTCAAAAATCCCCACTTCGTACTTTATCAAGGATCAATCTCTGACATTCTTTTAAAAATCTCTAGAAGGAAGAACTACTAAGGTATCCTCTAAACCAAATTGATTCCCCTTTGAATTACTTATTCTTGTTTCTTATTTGTCTTCATACTTGTAGTCTTCATGGGTTCTAGAAGATACTCTAGGGACAAAGGGAAGAGGAGATTAGATGAAAATTATGACTCCCTACTTTTCAATTCTAATCAACATGCTCTAAATTTTTTTCCATAGAGTCTAGGCATATTCATAAGGGTAAATATGTTGATTTAGAGGATTTAAATGATTTAGAATTCATTCAATGGTTTGCTAATCTAAACATTCTCCCAATCCTTCAAATAAGTGAACCTATCTACCCTAGACTTGTTAGGCTATTTTACAATAATTTACATGTAGATGAAAATGAAAGGGTATCTACCGATCTCTTAGAACATCATATACCCATTATGGATAGCACAATTTGCAACATCATAGGAATTTTGGTAAAAGAAAGAGGGTGTTATTTTAGAGGATAATGGGATGAAGAATCAGTTGGGACTACTTATGTTGATGCCTTAGGAACAATTTTTGGTAATCCTAATTTAATTATTCTTCCAAAAAATTATGAACATTTACTACCTTTAAGCACCAAAATACTTCATCACATCTTGATAAGTATCATTCTCCCAAAACAATATCATCATAATGAAGTAAGCCAAATGGAATTAGGTACCATGTATTGGATTATGAAGGGACATAACAATTGTTTTGATTACCTAATCCAACAAAACATGATTAAACTATCAAAAAATGACATGATGTTTCCATATGGTGGCTCAATCATAAGACTACTCCATGCCTATGATATTGTTATTCCACCCGACGAAGAAGTTATAAAACTAGACAGATTTAGTATCATAAATAAAAACCTACTTCAACGGATTAGATGTATATTTAGAAATAGTATATGGACTAGACTGCCTAGAAGAACTGATCCCCTCCAACCTGAACCAGAACCTGAAACACCAATCTTTAGGGATAATCAATCTCCTCCAACTGGTCCCTTTAAGGAATCACCTCCAATAGAGCAAGCACCTCCTTCATCTATCGATGACATAGGGACTTGGATGGATCGATTTGAACAACATCAAGATCGACTTGAACAACGCCAAGATCAAATTTTGACCGAGTTACAGCATATTCATCAATAACTCAATACCTCGTTTAGATATTTTGACTGGCCACCACTTGAATAATTGATTATGACTTTTTGCTGATGACAAAGGGGGAGAAATGGATGAAATCCCTCTCTTTTATTCTGCTTACTTTGATGTTGTAATCCCATGTTGTTTACCTTGATGTTGTAAACTTAAAATGCTGCTTACTTTGATGATTGTAATTCTGTGCTTTAATGTTGAAAATTTTCACATTATCTCTTCAAATGATGAGTATGATAATGCAATATCTTGCTTACTTTGATGCTGAAAATTTCTGTGATTTGGACTTAAAAATAGATGTCATCTTTTCTATCAACGAATATATAGTATCATCTTTATATTTGGTAAATCATGATGTACATGATGATAATAAGTCTAACTTATCAATTTGATGCTTGAATTCAAAGGTTTTTGAATTCAAGAGTCTTTTCTCAATTATGACATATAGATAAGGGGAGTTAAGATTAACCCCATCACCAATTGGTTGTCATCATCAAAAAGGGGGAGATTGTTGAATCTCAGATTTTGATAATAAAATCAATGGTAAATTATTTGATCTAATCCATGTGTTGAGATTAAGTATGCAGGATTAACTACAATAGTAGTAAGACGTAAAGCAGATGATGAGCTGGAGTCAAAGACTTAGATGATATACCAGGAGCTCACCGAGAGTTTATCGTGAGATCACCGGAAGCACGTTGGAAGACTCGCCGAATGCTCATCGGGAGATCACCGGAAGCACGCCGGAAGGCTAGCCGAGAGTTGGTCGGGAGTTCACCGGAAGCTCACCAGAAGACTTGCCGAGAAGTTCCACCCTTGTCAGGCGATGGTACCGCCTGAGCTCGATCTCTGAGCTTTGTCAAGCGGTGGTACCACCCTTGTCAGGCGATGGTACCGCCTGAGCTCGATCTCTGAGCTTTGTCAAGCGGTGGTACCACCCTTGTCAGGCGATGGTACCGCCTGAGCTCGATCTCTGAGCTTTGTCAAGCGGTGGTACCGCCTAGTGTCAGGTGTTAGGCGGTGGTACCGCCTGAGCTCGATCTCTGAGCTTTGTCAAGCGGTGGTACCGCCTGAGCTCGATCTCTGAGCTTTGTCAAGCGGTGGTACCGCCTGAGCTCGATCTCTGAGCTTTGTCAAGCGGTGGTACCACCCTTGTCAGGCGATGGTACCGCCTGAGCTCGATCTCTGAGCTTTGTCAAGCGGTGGTACCGCCTAGTGTCAGGTGTTAGGCGGTGGTACCGCCTGAGCTCGATCTCTGAGCTTTGTCAAGCGGTGGTACCACCCTTGTCAGGCGATGGTACCGCCTGAGCTCGATCTCTGAGCTTTGTCAAGCGGTGGTACCGCCTGAGCTCGATCTCTGAGCTTTGTCAAGCGGTGGTACCGCCTGAGCTCGATCTCTGAGCTTTGTCAAGCGGTGGTACCACCCTTGTCAGGCGATGGTACCGCCTGAGCTCGATCTCTGAGCTTTGTCAAGCGGTGGTACCGCCTAGTGTCAGGTGTTAGGCGGTGGTACCGCCTGAGCTCGATCTCTGAGCTTTGTCAAGCGGTGGTACCGCCTAGTGTCAGGTGTTAGGCGGTGGTACCGCCTAGTGTCAGGTGTTAGGCGGTGGTACCGCCTGAGCTCGATCTCTGAGCTTTGTCAAGCGGTGGTACCACCCTTGTCAGGCGATGGTACCGCCTGAGCTCGATCTCTGAGCTTTGTCAAGCGGTGGTACCACCCTTGTCAGGCGATGGTACCGCCTGAGCTCGATCTCTGAGCTTTGTCAAGCGGTGGTACCGCCTAGTGTCAGGTGTTAGGCGGTGGTACCGCCGCGATGGTACCGCCTGAGCTCGATCTCTGAGCTTTGTCAAGCGGTGGTACCGCCTAGTGTCAGGTGTTAGGCGGTGGTACCGCCCAGTATGATGGTGGTACCGTCACTACCCCGAAAATCAGGGATGAGACACTTTTTAGCTCCATTTTTGAAGCTATTGGGGCCTATAAATACCCTACCCTTTTCTGCATAAAAGGGTACCTAAGTGTGATTATAATCTTGAATCTTTGGGGTGTAAAAGTGCTAGAATTTTCCTCCTCCCTCTCTTAGCTTTGTAACCATTCAAGAAAGAGGAGTAAGGCTTGTAACGGTTATCTTCTAAACTCGACAAAAGGAGAAAGTGTTGTAAAAGGTGGTTGGCCTTCGCCTATTGAAGGAAGGCCTTTAGTGGACGCCGATGACCTTGACGGAAGTGGAATCCGAAAGTGGATGTAGGTCACGTTGACTGAACCACTCTAAATTCTGATTTGCGTTTCCTTTTGTGCAATTTACTTTAACTACAAATCATTTCATAGCAAACTGCTTCTTCTCCTTCTCTTGCTTTCACTACGCTTACGCTCTCATACGCTATCTTTCCAAATCAGTTTTAATCGAACGTATGAAACATTTTATGAAATCGAAGAATTCTCCGCTGCACTAATTCACCACTCCCCTCTTAGTGCCACTCTTAATCCTAACACTACCGGTAGTGGTACCACCTATATTGATGGTGGTACTACTTAGAATTCAAAATTTATGATAGTGGTACTGTCCAAAAGTTTAAAATTATAATATCAAAAGTTATAGTGGTAGTACTACCATGTGTCAACAATAGTACCGCCTATGCCCTAAAATTTTAGGATTAAATTTTTTGGCTCTATTTTTTAAGCCTCTTAGGGCCTATAAATACCCCACTAAGGTTTGGTTGATGGAGCATCAATTTATGAGTTGGTGAAGAGTTATATCTCTCTCTTTCGATATTATTTGAGTCTCTTCCTTTGAGTTTAGAGGTGATTCTGAGTTATAGGAGATGAGAGATATTATAAAAGAGTGAGTATGGAGGTTCTCATATAGCCTATAAAAAGGATAAAAGCTATAATAATGATAGTTGATTTTCATTCGTTGGAAAGAAGACTAGTAGTGAAAGCTAATGGTCTCGACGAAAGAGAAATCGAGAGCAGATGTAGGTCGGAAAGATTGAACCACTGTAAATCGATTTATATTGCTTCTCTTGCTTGACTCCCCTCTTAGTGCCACTTCTTAATCCTAACACTACGGGAGTGGTACCACCTATATTGATGGTGGTACTACTTAGAATTCAAAATTATGATAGTGGTACTGTTCCAAAAGTTTAAAATTATAATATCAAAAGTTATAGTGGTAGTACCCATGTGTCAACAATAGTACCGCCTATGCCCTAAAATTTTAGGATTAAAATTTTTTGGCTCTAGTTTTTAAGCCTCTTAGGGCCTATAAATACCCCACTAAGGTTCTTGGTGATGGAGCATCAATTTATGAGTTTGGTGAAGAGGTATATCTCTCTCTTTTCGATATTATTTGAGTCTCTTCCTTTGAGTTTAGAGGTGATTCTGAGTTATAGGAGATGAGAGATATTATAAAGAGTGAGTATGGAGGTTCTTATATAAGCCTAAAAAGGATAAAAGCTATAATAATGATAGTTGATTTTCCTTCGTTGGAAAGCAGACTCGTAGTGAAAGCTAATGGTCTCGACGAAAGAGAAATCGAGAGCAGTTTACTTTACTCACAACCCTTACTCACATTTTTGGTTAATTGCATTTCCAATATTGATTTATTGATCAACCTTTAAAATTGGTTAAAATTTACTATAATACTAATTCACCCTCTACTCTTAGTGTCATTATGATCCTAACACCTACCAGCCTAGGATATCTTAGACCCATTCCAAGAATCAATCTCACCATTAAGACTTCAACATAATATCAAATGGCGATTTGAGAATTCTATGAGGGATAATCATAGTACTAAGGTATTTAAAATGGAACTTTCTCTCTTTGATATTAAAGGAATGGACATCATGTCTCTTACCAACTCTCATGCTACAAGAAAAAAAAAATCATATTTACTAAGATTAATGAGTTGATTCATAAGAGTCTCATAAGCCTTGAGAATATCCTTAATTGTTTCACAAAATCTTTTATTCACCCTAAAACATGTCAAAATATCATTTACATATATAATATGAGAGAAACAGATAAAATTTTTAAATTTAAATAGGGTGAGCAACTTTTCATCAATAGCCTTATGAAATAGGTAAGAAAGGATTTGGGCCGTAATGATGTATTGATATAGGGATAATAGTCCTCGATACCCCTATTGCTTTTGAAATACCTTAAGCCCTTACAATTAATAAGATATGAAAAGATATAAATAGAAATATAAGGTTTAATCCAAGACACAAATTATATAAAATAAGTTAAAAGAGTATAAATGCAAAGAATGATATCACGGTCATAGTCTTTTTCAAGATCAATTTTAAACATAAATAAAGGACTCTTACCCTTATTTCAAATGAAGAATGAACTACTTCTTAAGTTATCAAAATATTATCATGCATACTTCTACTCGAGAGAAAAGCTAATTACTCAATACGAAACAAATTATTCATGAGAGATTTGATATGAGAAGCCAAAAGCTTAGGCAAAACATTATACACCACATTACCTAGAGAAATGGGATGAAAAATATAAAATTTTTCTATGAATGAAATATTTAGGGATGAAGACAAAGAAGGTTCTAGCCTAATCAACCAACAGAAAGGCATGAAAATATAATTAATTAAAGGCCTCAACAAGATAATCATTTTTAGTATCTTAGTGCTACTAATAAAATTTAATAGTATACCCATCAGTCCTAGGACTTTTACTAAAGTCGAACGAAAACTTACAGATTTTATATTTGTTAAAGCATCTAATTAACTCAAAACCTTGATCATTAAAAATACTATTCATATTAGGCTAAAGGGATTTAGAATTATAAATAAAAAAAGAGCTTATTCATATCCCCACCACAAAATTGAGAATAAAAAGAGATGAATTTATAAGAGATAAGCTCAAGTTGATAAATACACTATTGGTCACTCTGAATGCTATGAATGAAATTCTATTTATATCTATCAATAATTAAATTATGATAAAATCTCATATCCATATCCTCGTTTTGAATCTATTTAAACTTGATCTTGACCCAAGTCTTCCGGTTAACATTCCAAGTAAGAGTCTGAATGTGATTATAAATGGATCCCAACTGTATAACATCCCTATTTAACATAATAGCAATGGTGATGGAAATCTTCAACTTAGCAACCATACACCCCGATAGCTAAAGAGCTATGATACATATGGAATGCAAATTGAACCCCTCCAACGAATTGAAACAAGATGGATCGTTCAAGATCGAAGTTCAGGAAACTATTCTATGTTGAATCTCGGATTTTGATGATGAAGTCAATTGTCATTTGTGATCTAATCCATATGTTGAGATAAGTGTGCAGGATTAACTACGATGAAAGTAAGACATGCAGCAGGAGTTGCGCCGAAGTCAAGACTATGATCACTGTTGGGGATTCGAGAGTTCGACGGAAGTCCGGACGGTCGTCGGAGGTTCTGCGGGAACAAATCCGAGAAGTCCAGGAGCTTGCCAAAGAAGCTCATCAGAACTCGCCAAGTGGATCGTCACAAGTCCAGGAGTTTGCCGGAAGTCCGCCGGAGCATCGCCGAGGGTTCGTCGGATGATCGCCGGAAGTTCGCCGGAAGCTCGACGGAAGAAGCGATTGACGCACCGGAGCAAGTTGCAGTAAATGTCTTGAAAATTATCGTAGTTAGCATAATGATTAAGTTAGAAACGGGAGGTGATCCCATTAACTTAATCTTGGGGCAATTGGGCCCTTGACAGACCCAAATTGGGTCGAATGTATCAGCCCATTCGGACCCAGATTCCCTGGCCGGCGGTGGCACCGCCTGGGCTCAGTCTCCGAGTGAGACTGGGCGGTGGTACCGCCCCTGTCAGGCGGTGGCACCGCCTGGGCTCAGTCTCCGAGTGAAACTGGGCGGTAGCACCGCCCCTGACAGGCGGTGGTACCGCCCGAGCTCGGTCTCCGAGCTTTGTCAGGCGGTAGTACCGCCCATTTATGGCGGTAGTACCGCCAAGACCCCGAAAACATGGGATATGACATTTTTGAGCTCCAAATTCAAATCAGTTTGGGGCCTATATAAACCCCACCCTTTCATGCATGAAAGGGCACTGAAACTTAGCATTTATTCTGAGATTTTGAGAGCTTAAAAGTGTTGTAAAAGGCTAGAAGTTCTTCTCCCTCTTTTCTTCAAAGTTTTGATCATTCAAGAGAGGAGTGAAAAATCTGTAAGGGTTGTCTCCTAAGCCCGTCAAAAGGAGTGAAACTGTAAAAGGGTGGTTGGCCTTCGCCTATTGAAGGAAGGCCTCTAGTGGACGTCGGTGACCTTATCGGAGGAGGAAGCCAAAAGTGGATGTAGGTCAAGATTGACCGAACCACTCTAAATCTCGATTTGCATTTACATTTTGTTCTCTATCTTAACTGCAATTACTTCCATAGCTTTACTTTAACTACACTTTGCTTGATCTTAAGTTAAAGCAATTTTCGAATCGACTTTCACTCCGAAATCGTTCTGATCGTACGAACGTCGTTTTAATCGTCAAAAGTTTTCCGCTGCACTAATTCACCCCCCTCTTAGTGCTCTTGATCCTAACAATTGGTATTAGAGCGGGGTTAACTCTCAATCGGATTAAAACCCAGAGAGATGGCTTACGTCGGAAATCAAGAGGGTCACTCTATTACACGTCCACCCATGTTCAATGGGACGGACTACACCTATTGGAAGACCCGAATGAGGATCTTCCTTATTTCAATGGATTTTGAACTTTGGAATCTTGTCGAAAATGGATTTTCGAAGTCTTCTCTTCCAATGATCGATTGGAATGAATTGGAGAAGAAGACTTTCGCTCTTAATGCAAAGGCTATGAATGCCTTATTTTGTGCGCTTGATAAAAATGAGTTCAATCGTGTTTCGGTTTGTGAAATCGCATTTGATATTTGGCATACACTCGAAGTGACTCACGAAGGCACAAGTAGAGTGAAAGAGTCAAAAATCAATCTTTTGATACATTCTTTTGAACTTTTCCGAATGAAACCGAGCGAGACTATTGGCGATATGTACACCCATTTCATGGATGTCGTCAATGGTCTAAAAGGACTCGGCAAAAGTTTTTCGGATTTTGAGCTCATAAATAAGATTCTAAGATCTCTTCCTAAGAGTTGGGACTCTAAAGTCACTGCTATTCGAGAGGCTAAAGATCTAAACAATTTCCCTCTTGAAGAATTAATCGGGTCATTAATGACCTACGAAATGACTTGCAAAGCTCATGAAGAGCAAGAAGACATCCTTCCAAAGAACAGAAGGATATGGCACTTAGAACTTTCGAAGACCACTTGAGAGAAAACTCAAGTGATGAAGACTGTGACGATGACTTGGCACTTCTAACAAGGAAATTCAAAAAATTCATTAAAAGAAACAAGTTTAAAAATGACTCAAAAAATAAATTTGAACCCAAAAAGGACCAAGTTATTTGCTACGAATGCAAGAAGCCGGGGCACTACAAAAGTGATTGTCCCCAAGCCAAGAAGAGAACACCAAAGAAGAAGGCGCTCAAAGCAATGTGGGATGACTCGAGCGCGTCCGAAGAAGAGGAGTCCAACACCGAGCAAGTTGCTCATTACGCCCTAATGGCCATCGGAGATGAGGTAACAAATTTAATTGATGCAGATTTATCATTTGATGAATTACTAAATGCCTTCCATGACTTATTTGATAAATGCAAAACTATTAGTAGAAAATACAAATTGCTAAAAAAGGAGCATGATAGTCTTACTTGTAATTTCGATAAATTAGAAATTCAATATCATGATAGTTTAGCTCCATGTAAAAAATGTCAGTGATCTAGAAACTCTCCAAAAGGAGAACTTGCTACTTAAGGACACCTTGAAGAAATTCGAGGTTGGTAGCAAGTCTTTGAATATGATCCTTACAAATAAGGGTCATGTTCCTAAAAGAAGTGGAATCGGATTTGTGAGAAGTCCTCACCAAAATCCAACCACCTTCATTAAAGGCCCTATCTTATATGTTCGGCACCAAAGCAAATGCAACTTTTGTTGCAAACATGGACATAGAACTTATCATTGTCCACTCAAGAAAGTTAGTCCAAACAAATTGATTTGGGTTCCTAAAGGAACCACGATAAATTCTATGCAACATGATAAACAATTTAGATCAATGTTTGAGGCACCCAAAAGTAAATGGGTACCTAAAAATCATCCTTTCTTATAGAAACATACATCATCACAAGCTAGGAGCAAGAGATGGTACCTTGATAGTGGATGCTCAAGGCATATGACCGGAGATCCATCTCAATTCTCTAAACTCACTAGCATAGACGAAGGCTATGTCACCTTCGGAGACAACAACAAGGGTAAAATCATTGACAAAGGAACCATAGGTAACAAATCCAACTTCTTTATTGAAGATGTTTTGTTAGTTGATGGTTTAAAACATAACCTCTTGAGCATTAGTCAATTGTGTGATAAAGGATATGTTGTCAAATTTGAATCTAATGCTTGCATCATTGAAAAACCACACAAAAACACATCTATGATTGCATTAAAACAAAATAACATATACACTATTGACATTAATGATCTTTGTAATGAAATGTGTTTCTCGGTTTTGAATGAGGATGCTTGGCTTTGGCATAGGAGATTAGGTCATGCTAGCATGAAACTAATCACTCAAATATCATCCAAAGAACTTGTAAGAGGAATTCCTCATATCAAGTTCATCAAAGATAATGTGTGTGATGCTTGTCAATTAGGAAAACAAATTAAGGGTAGTTTCAAATCTAAGAATCAAATAAGCACCTCTAGGCCTTTACAATTGATCCATATGGACTTGTTTGGACCTATCTCTACATCAAGTCTAGGAGGTAGCAAATACGCTTTCATCATTGTAGATGACTATAGTAGATACACATGGACTTATTTCTTAAAATACAAAAATGAATGCTTTAGATATTTTACCAAGTTTTGCAAACTTGTCCAAAATGAAAAGGGTTCTATGATTTCATCAATTAGAAGTGATCATGGTGGTGAATTTCAAAACCATGATTTTCAAGAATTTTGTGAATTTAATGGATACAATCATAACTTCTCTACTCCAAGAAATCCTCAACAAAATGGAGTAGTAGAAAGAAAAAATAGAAATTTACAAGAAATGGCAAGAACCATGTTGAATGAACATAGCCTACCCAAATATTTTTGGGTCGAAGCCGTAAACACTGCATGCTATATTTTGAATAGAGTTCTAGTAAGACCCTTACTCACCAAAACTCCCTATGAGTTGTGGAACAACAAAAAACCCACTGTTTTATATTTTAAAGTTTTTGGGTGTAAGTGTTTTATCTTGAATGAAAAAGATGCCTTAGGAAAATTTGATGCTAAATCCGATAAGGAATTTTCCTTGGTTATTCTTCGGTTTCTAAAGCTTTTCGTATCTTCAATAAAAGAACTTTAATTATAGAAGAATCCATTCATGTTGTTTTCAATGAGATTTCCGAAATCAAGAAAAATGATTTTGATGATGATGTTAATTTTGATTCTTTGAATTTAAATGAAACCCCTTCTCCAACTAGCAACTTGGATGCATCCACTTCCGAAACATCCTTACCCAAGGATTGGAAATATGTAGATGCTCATCCTAAGGAGCTAATTCTAGGAGACACATCTAAGGGGGTTCAAACACGTTCTTCTCTTAAAGAATTTTGTGCCAACGCCGCTTTTCTCTCCCAAATTGAACCTAAATGTATTGACGAAGCCATGAAAGATGATTCATGGATTATCGCAATGCAAGATGAGTTAAATCAATTTGAGAGAAATAAGGTGTGGAAGCTTGTTCCTAGGCCAAATGACCATTTAGTTATTGGTACTAAATGGGTCTTTAGAAACAAGCAAGATGAAAATGGTATCGTGGTTAGAAACAAGGCTAGATTAGTAGCCAAAGGTTTCAACCAAGAAGAAGGTATCGATTACGAAGAAACCTTCGCTCCTGTGGCTAGATTAGAAGCCATAAGGATGCTCCTTGCCTATGCTAGTAATAATAATTTTAAGTTATTTCAAATGGATGTTAAAAGCGCTTTTCTTAATGGCTTTATTTCTGAAGAAGTTTATGTTGAACAACCTCCCGGATTTGAAAATAATAGCCTCACTAATCATGTGTTTAAATTAACTAAAGCTCTCTATGGTTTAAAACAAGCCCCAAGGGCTTGGTATGAGAGACTTAGTTCTTTTCTTATTAAAAATAATTTTACAAAAGGCAAGGTTGATACTACATTGTTTATCAAGAATTTTGAAAATAATTTTCTCATTGTTCAGATTTATGTTGATAATATTATCTTTGGTTCTACAAACGAATCTCTTTGTGAATCCTTTGCTAAAACCATGAGTTTAGAATTTGAAATGAGTTTGATGGGAGAATTAACCTTTTTCTTAGGCTTACAAATTAAGCAACTAAGAAATGACATCTTTATTAGTCAAACTAAATATGCTTTAGATTTGCTAAAGAGATTTAATATGGAAAGCTCAAAAGCTATTAACACTCCTATGAGCACATCCACTAAGTTAGAAGTTGATGAAAGTGGAGAAAACTTCGATCAAAAAACTTATAGGGGTATGATAGGAAGTTTACTTTACCTCACTACAACTAGACCAGATATCATGTTCAGTGTAGGACTTTGTGCTAGGTTTCAATCGAACCCTAAGATATCTCATCTCAAAGCAGTTAAAAGAATACTTAGATATCTTAAAGGTACCACAAATCTAGGATTATGGTATCCGAAAACCGAGAAGTTTGAGTTAATTGCTTATGCTGATGCAGATTTTGCTGGATGTAGATTAGATAGAAAAAGCACATCAGGAACATATCAATTTTTGGGACATGTTCTTGTTTCCTGGTCATCTAAGAAACAAAACTCGGTTGCACTGTCAACAACCGAAGCTGAGTATATTGCAGCTAGTGCATGCTGTGCACAAGTTGTGTGGATGAAAAACACCTTAGAAGATTATAAAGTTCATCTTAAAAATATTCCCATTAAATGTGATAACACAAGTGCTATATGTTTAACAAAGAATCTCATTCAACACTCAAGAACAAAACATATTGATATTAGATATCACTTTATACGAGATCATGTCACTAATCATGATATAGTTATAGAGTTCATTGATACTAAACATCAACTAGCTGATATTTTTACAAACCTTTGAGTGAAGAACAATTTAATTTCATTAGAAGAGAATTAGGAATGTTAATGTGTCCGAATGCTTGAACTCATTAAATTTATTTTTCGGACTTTCTTGATTCAATAATCAAATCACTCAATTGCTATGATGATTTTACATGATTACATGCCTTAATAATATGTTGGAAATTATGTGTTTTGGATATAAAAATTTTCATGATAATGAGCATGTTTTATCTTCATGATTGTATTGGAAAATCTATAGCAAAACCTTGTCCGAATGCATGAAAGTGTTAAATTTTATTTTCCAATTTTCTTGATACCTTATTCTCTTCCGAACTTAATGTAGCTCTCATAAGCATATGTCATATCGAGTTTGATTCATATCATTGATTTTTGACATATGGAATCAATTAGCAAATGCATCCTTCATAGGCTTATAATGTGAAAAATATTTTCGAGAAATGGATTTGATAAAATGATTCCTTCTTATAATTTCCTTTTTGAAAAAGGAAGATTTTTTACTTGCAAGGATATTGATTCACATGCATATCTTGATCCTTGTAAAAATGAAGTGTGATTTAATCTTTCCTTGAGATGTTTGTATAATTGGTATCCTATCACTCATTGTTACCAATCACTCACTTGTGTTTAAAATTTGCTTATATCGTTCTCCTTTTTGTTGATGACAAAGGGGGAGAAATATATGAATTGATGCTATGAGTGTCATATTTGAATTTGAATTATGTTAAATTGATGATAGAAATGCTATGATTGCTAAACACTTTGAAATATTGCATTATGTTAAGATATCAAGAACTTGCATCGTAATTTTACATGTTGATATCTTACCATATGATGAATTGCTACCATTACTATCATTCACATTTGAAATGTAAAACTTGAAAATGGATGTCAAGCCTTGACATCATTTTCAGAGAGATACATCATGATAGGATCAGTGGAAGTTATTATCCGAGTGAGACTGGGCGGTGGTACCGCCCCTGTCAGGCGGTGGCACCGCCTGGGCTCAGTCTCCGAGTGAGACTGGGCGGTGGTACCGCCCCTGTCAGGCGGTGGCACCGCCTGGGCTCAGTCTCCGAGTGAGACTGGGCGGTGGTACCGCCCCTGTCAGGCGGTGGCACCGCCTGGGCTCAGTCTCCGAGTGAGACTGGGCGGTGGTACCGCCCCTGTCAGGCGGTGGCACCGCCTGGGCTCAGTCTCCGAGTGAGACTGGGCGGTGGTACCGCCCCTGTCAGGCGGTGGCACCGCCTGGGCTCAGTCTCCGAGTGAGACTGGGCGGTGGTACCGCCCCTGTCAGGCGGTGGCACCGCCTGGGCTCAGTCTCCGAGTGAGACTGGGCGGTGGTACCGCCCCTGTCAGGCGGTGGCACCGCCTGGGCTCAGTCTCCGAGTGAGACTGGGCGGTGGTACCGCCCCTGTCAGGCGGTGGCACCGCCTGGGCTCAGTCTCCGAGTGAGACTGGGCGGTGGTACCGCCCCTGTCAGGCGGTGGCACCGCCTGGGCTCAGTCTCCGAGTGAGACTGGGCGGTGGTACCGCCCCTGTCAGGCGGTGGCACCGCCTGGGCTCAGTCTCCGAGTGAGACTGGGCGGTGGTACCGCCCCTGTCAGGCGGTGGCACCGCCTGGGCTCAGTCTCCGAGTGAGACTGGGCGGTGGTACCGCCCCTGTCAGGCGGTGGCACCGCCTGGGCTCAGTCTCCGAGTGAGACTGGGCGGTGGTACCGCCCCTGTCAGGCGGTGGCACCGCCTGGGCTCAGTCTCCGAGTGAGACTGGGCGGTGGTACCGCCCCTGTCAGGCGGTGGCACCGCCTGGGCTCAGTCTCCGAGTGAGACTGGGCGGTGGTACCGCCCCTGTCAGGCGGTGGCACCGCCTGGGCTCAGTCTCCGAGTGAGACTGGGCGGTGGTACCGCCCCTGTCAGGCGGTGGCACCGCCTGGGCTCAGTCTCCGAGTGAGACTGGGCGGTGGTACCGCCCCTGTCAGGCGGTGGCACCGCCTGGGCTCAGTCTCCGAGTGAGACTGGGCGGTGGTACCGCCCCTGTCAGGCGGTGGCACCGCCTGGGCTCAGTCTCCGAGTGAGACTGGGCGGTGGTACCGCCCCTGTCAGGCGGTGGCACCGCCTGGGCTCAGTCTCCGAGTGAGACTGGGCGGTGGTACCGCCCCTGTCAGGCGGTGGCACCGCCTGGGCTCAGTCTCCGAGTGAGACTGGGCGGTGGTACCGCCCCTGTCAGGCGGTGGCACCGCCTGGGCTCAGTCTCCGAGTGAGACTGGGCGGTGGTACCGCCCCTGTCAGGCGGTGGCACCGCCTGGGCTCAGTCTCCGAGTGAGACTGGGCGGTGGTACCGCCCCTGTCAGGCGGTGGCACCGCCTGGGCTCAGTCTCCGAGTGAGACTGGGCGGTGGTACCGCCCCTGTCAGGCGGTGGCACCGCCTGGGCTCAGTCTCCGAGTGAGACTGGGCGGTGGTACCGCCCCTGTCAGGCGGTGGCACCGCCTGGGCTCAGTCTCCGAGTGAGACTGGGCGGTGGTACCGCCCCTGTCAGGCGGTGGCACCGCCTGGGCTCAGTCTCCGAGTGAGACTGGGCGGTGGTACCGCCCCTGTCAGGCGGTGGCACCGCCTGGGCTCAGTCTCCGAGTGAGACTGGGCGGTGGTACCGCCCCTGTCAGGCGGTGGCACCGCCTGGGCTCAGTCTCCGAGTGAGACTGGGCGGTGGTACCGCCCCTGTCAGGCGGTGGCACCGCCTGGGCTCAGTCTCCGAGTGAGACTGGGCGGTGGTACCGCCCCTGTCAGGCGGTGGAAAAAAAAAAAAAAAAAAAAAAAAAAAAAAAAAAAAAAAAAAAAAAAAAAAAAAAAAAAAAAAAAAAAAAAAAAAAAAAAAAAAAAAAAAAAAAAAAAAAAAAAAAAAAAAAAAAAAAAAAAAAAAAAAAAAAAAAAAAAAAAAAAAAAAAAAAAAAAAAAAAAAAAAAAAAAAAAAAAAAAAAAAAAAAAAAAAAAAAAAAAAAAAAAAAAAAAAAAAAAAAAAAAAAAAAAAAAAAAAAAAAAAAAAAAAAAAAAAAAAAAAAAAAAAAAAAAAAAAAAAAAAAAAAAAAAAAAAAAAAAAAAAAAAAAAAAAAAAAAAAAAAAAAAAAAAAAAAAAAAAAAAAAAAAAAAAAAAAAAAAAAAAAAAAAAAAAAAAAAAAAAAAAAAAAAAAAAAAAAAAAAAAAAAAAAAAAAAAAAAAAAAAAAAAAAAAAAAAAAAAAAAAAAAAAAAAAAAAAAAAAAAAAAAAAAAAAAAAAAAAAAAAAAAAAAAAAAAAAAAAAAAAAAAAAAAAAAAAAAAAAAAAAAAAAAAAAAAAAAAAAAAAAAAAAAAAAAAAAAAAAAAAAAAAAAAAAAAAAAAAAAAAAAAAAAAAAAAAAAAAAAAAAAAAAAAAAAAAAAAAAAAAAAAAAAAAAAAAAAAAAAAAAAAAAAAAAAAAAAAAAAAAAAAAAAAAAAAAAAAAAAAAAAAAAAAAAAAAAAAAAAAAAAAAAAAAAAAAAAAAAAAAAAAAAAAAAAAAAAAAAAAAAAAAAAAAAAAAAAAAAAAAAAAAAAAAAAAAAAAAAAAAAAAAAAAAAAAAAAAAAAAAAAAAAAAAAAAAAAAAAAAAAAAAAAAAAAAAAAAAAAAAAAAAAAAAAAAAAAAAAAAAAAAAAAAAAAAAAAAAAAAAAAAAAAAAAAAAAAAAAAAAAAAAAAAAAAAAAAAAAAAAAAAAAAAAAAAAAAAAAAAAAAAAAAAAAAAAAAAAAAAAAAAAAAAAAAAAAAAAAAAAAAAAAAAAAAAAAAAAAAAAAAAAAAAAAAAAAAAAAAAAAAAAAAAAAAAAAAAAAAAAAAAAAAAAAAAAAAAAAAAAAAAAAAAAAAAAAAAAAAAAAAAAAAAAAAAAAAAAAAAAAAAAAAAAAAAAAAAAAAAAAAAAAAAAAAAAAAAAAAAAAAAAAAAAAAAAAAAAAAAAAAAAAAAAAAAAAAAAAAAAAAAAAAAAAAAAAAAAAAAAAAAAAAAAAAAAAAAAAAAAAAAAAAAAAAAAAAAAAAAAAAAAAAAAAAAAAAAAAAAAAAAAAAAAAAAAAAAAAAAAAAAAAAAAAAAAAAAAAAAAAAAAAAAAAAAAAAAAAAAAAAAAAAAAAAAAAAAAAAAAAAAAAAAAAAAAAAAAAAAAAAAAAAAAAAAAAAAAAAAAAAAAAAAAAAAAAAAAAAAAAAAAAAAAAAAAAAAAAAAAAAAAAAAAAAAAAAAAAAAAAAAAAAAAAAAAAAAAAAAAAAAAAAAAAAAAAAAAAAAAAAAAAAAAAAAAAAAAAAAAAAAAAAAAAAAAAAAAAAAAAAAAAAAAAAAAAAAAAAAAAAAAAAAAAAAAAAAAAAAAAAAAAAAAAAAAAAAAAAAAAAAAAAAAAAAAAAAAAAAAAAAAAAAAAAAAAAAAAAAAAAAAAAAAAAAAAAAAAAAAAAAAAAAAAAAAAAAAAAAAAAAAAAAAAAAAAAAAAAAAAAAAAAAAAAAAAAAAAAAAAAAAAAAAAAAAAAAAAAAAAAAAAAAAAAAAAAAAAAAAAAAAAAAAAAAAAAAAAAAAAAAAAAAAAAAAAAAAAAAAAAAAAAAAAAAAAAAAAAAAAAAAAAAAAAAAAAAAAAAAAAAAAAAAAAAAAAAAAAAAAAAAAAAAAAAAAAAAAAAAAAAAAAAAAAAAAAAAAAAAAAAAAAAAAAAAAAAAAAAAAAAAAAAAAAAAAAAAAAAAAAAAAAAAAAAAAAAAAAAAAAAAAAAAAAAAAAAAAAAAAAAAAAAAAAAAAAAAAAAAAAAAAAAAAAAAAAAAAAAAAAAAAAAAAAAAAAAAAAAAAAAAAAAAAAAAAAAAAAAAAAAAAAAAAAAAAAAAAAAAAAAAAAAAAAAAAAAAAAAAAAAAAAAAAAAAAAAAAAAAAAAAAAAAAAAAAAAAAAAAAAAAAAAAAAAAAAAAAAAAAAAAAAAAAAAAAAAAAAAAAAAAAAAAAAAAAAAAAAAAAAAAAAAAAAAAAAAAAAAAAAAAAAAAAAAAAAAAAAAAAAAAAAAAAAAAAAAAAAAAAAAAAAAAAAAAAAAAAAAAAAAAAAAAAAAAAAAAAAAAAAAAAAAAAAAAAAAAAAAAAAAAAAAAAAAAAAAAAAAAAAAAAAAAAAAAAAAAAAAAAAAAAAAAAAAAAAAAAAAAAAAAAAAAAAAAAAAAAAAAAAAAAAAAAAAAAAAAAAAAAAAAAAAAAAAAAAAAAAAAAAAAAAAAAAAAAAAAAAAAAAAAAAAAAAAAAAAAAAAAAAAAAAAAAAAAAAAAAAAAAAAAAAAAAAAAAAAAAAAAAAAAAAAAAAAAAAAAAAAAAAAAAAAAAAAAAAAAAAAAAAAAAAAAAAAAAAAAAAAAAAAAAAAAAAAAAAAAAAAAAAAAAAAAAAAAAAAAAAAAAAAAAAAAAAAAAAAAAAAAAAAAAAAAAAAAAAAAAAAAAAAAAAAAAAAAAAAAAAAAAAAAAAAAAAAAAAAAAAAAAAAAAAAAAAAAAAAAAAAAAAAAAAAAAAAAAAAAAAAAAAAAAAAAAAAAAAAAAAAAAAAAAAAAAAAAAAAAAAAAAAAAAAAAAAAAAAAAAAAAAAAAAAAAAAAAAAAAAAAAAAAAAAAAAAAAAAAAAAAAAAAAAAAAAAAAAAAAAAAAAAAAAAAAAAAAAAAAAAAAAAAAAAAAAAAAAAAAAAAAAAAAAAAAAAAAAAAAAAAAAAAAAAAAAAAAAAAAAAAAAAAAAAAAAAAAAAAAAAAAAAAAAAAAAAAAAAAAAAAAAAAAAAAAAAAAAAAAAAAAAAAAAAAAAAAAAAAAAAAAAAAAAAAAAAAAAAAAAAAAAACAAAGATTTTTGGGTTTTTGAACGCCACAAGTAGTGAAAGAAAAAAACAAAGATTTTTGGGTTTTTGAACGTCCCAACAAGTAGAAAAGCTTGATAAGTTCCAAAGTTCATGCAAGAACTTAAAAACAAAACACTCACCGGTGTTGAAGGTTGAATACACTTCTGAATTCTCTGTTTTACAAAGGGAATCAGCCTTGTTTATATAGTACGAAGGCCAAGTACAAAGGGAATGAATCCATTAAATATATTAAATGACATTCATATTCCTAATGCATGAATGCAGATTACTCATGAATATGTCTTGAATTGATTTGAATGATTATTCATGAATAAGCCCATAATTCTTAATATGGTCTAATATGGCTGAATGATCTTTATTCTTCAAAATAGGCTAAAAATTTATCCTTCTCTCAAGGTTGGACTTATTTGAATCAGGTTGACTATTTTAGGCTCTTCTTGTATCTATAGAACCTTGACCAAGTTTTGACTAACTTGCTCCTTCCAAATACCTTCCAATAAACAAGTTAAGGTTTCTTTCATCATTTTGATTTAGCTCTTGTTATTGGTCCTCCACGAATGGTTAAAGGGGCTTTGGCATAATTATGATCAACTTGCTCATTCATATCATTCCCACCTTCCTCGAAAGGATTCGTCCTCGAATCAACGCCTTCATCACCTGCATCAAACAAAGATAAATCAGAAACATTGAAGGTTGCACTAATATTGCCATACTCACTTGGTAGTTCCAGCTTGTATACATTGTCATTGATTTTTTGAAAGACTCGAAAGGGACCATCTCCTCTTGGCATTAATTTATACTTCCTTTGGTTAGGAAATCTTTCCTCCCTCAAGTGTACCCAAACCCAATCACCAGGTTCAAATACAACTTTCTTTCGGCCTTTGTTGTGTTGTTTCTCATATTGGAGAGTTTTCTTTTCAATATGTGTCCGGACTCTTTCATGCAATGTTGTGACAAAATCAGCTTTTTGCTTACTATCCAAATTGGCCTTTTCCAAAGGTAGAGGTAGCAAATCCATAGGAGTTAATGGATTGAACCCGTACACAACTTCAAATTGGGAATGGTTTGTTGTAGAATGCACACTTCTGTTGTAAGCAAACTCCACATGTGGCAAACATTCCTCCCAAATTTTCAAATTCTTTTGAGTTATGGCCCTCAAAAGTGTTGATAAAGTTCGATTTACCACCTCCGTTTGTTCATCTGTTTGGGGATGACAAGTGGTTGAATACAACAGTCTTGTACCCAGCTTACTCCAAAGTGTTTTCCAAAAGTGGCTAAGGAATTTTACATCTCTATCACTGACAATTGTCTTTGGAATGTCATGTAATCTTACAATTTCTTTAAAGAACAACCCCGCAACATGTGTTGCATCATTTGTTTTGTGGCAAGGAATGAAATGTGTCATCTTGCTAAACCTATCAACAACAACAAAAATAGAATCTCTCCCTCCTTTTGACCTAGGTAAACCCAAGACAAAGTCCATGGATATATCAACCCAAGGCTCACTAGTTATAGGAAGAGGAGTATACAATCCATGAGGCATTACTTTAGATTTAGCTTGTTTACAAGTAATGCATTTTTCACACAATCTCTCAACATCTCTTTTCATGTGCAGCCAAAAGAAATGATCACTTAACACATCTAAAGTTTTTCTAACCCCAAAATGCCCCATTAAACCTCCACTATGTACCTCTCTCACAAGTAGTTCTCTCATTGAACATTGAGGAATACACAACTTATTTTCTTTAAAAAGGAAACCATCATGTTTGAAGAACTTGTCAAAACCCCGTTTCTCACATGCCCCACAAACATTAGCAAAATCATGATCAGAATTGTATAAATTTTTAATGTACTCAAAACCCAATAATTTTGCATCAAGTTGAGAAATTAGAGTATACCTTCTAGAAAGAGCATCGGCAACCACATTTTCCTTACCTTATTTATACTTAATGATGTATGGAAAGGATTCAATAAACTCCACCCATTTTGTATGCCTACGGTTTAGCTTTCCTTGTCCTTTGAGATATTTCAAGGACTCATAATCGGTGTATATAATGAATTCCTTGTACCAAAGATAGTGCTGCCATGTCTCTAACACTCTTACCAATGCGTAAAACTCCTTATTATATGTCAGGTAGTTAAGACTTGCTCCACTTAGCTTCTCACTAAAGAACGCAATGGGTCTGCCTTCTTGCATTAAGACTCCTCCAATTCCTATTCCACTTGCATCACACTAAATCTCAAAAGTTTTAGCAAAGTTCGGTAAGGCAAGCAAAAGTGCTGAACTGAGTTTGTTTTTAAGTAAGTTAAAAGAATCATCTTATTTTTTATCCCATCTAAATCCCATATTCTTTTTATGCATTCAGTTAATAGTGCAGCAATTGTAGAAAAATCCTTAATAAATCTTCTATAAAAGCTAGCAAGACCATGAAAACTTCTAACATCACTGACACTAGTAGGTTTTGGCCACTCCTTAATTACATTCACTTTTTCTTGATCAACATGTATTCCTTTATCATTAACAACATATCCAAGAAAAGTAATTTCATTAGTGCAAAAAGTGCATTTCTTTATATTAGCATATAACTTTTCTTTTCTAAGCACATCAAAAACATCTTTTAAATGTGTTACATGCTCATCTAAACTTTTGCTGTACACAAGTATATCATCAAAATAAACCACTACAAACTTTCCAATGTAAGCACGTAAAATATGATTCACCAATCTCATGAAAGTACTCGGTGCATTAGTTAGGCCAAAAGGCATAACCAACCATTCGTATAAACCATGTTTAGTTTTGAAAGTGGTTTTCTATTCATCTCCCTCATGCATTCTTATTTGATGATATCCAGATTTTAAATCAATTTTTGAAAATACATAAGAACCATGCAATTCATCCAAAATATCATTTAACCTAGGAATAGGTGTTAGGATCGGAGCGGCACTAAGAGTGGGGGGGTGAATTAGTGCAGCGGTAAAAACTACGTCGATTTCTGAAATTTCTTTGTATGTTGAAAACCGATTCCGGAAATATGGTTAGATTGAAAGCGTAGGGAAAAGTATTGAAGGCAGTATGCTATTGAAGGGGTTTGCAGTAAGATAATAGCAGGAAGTAAATGCAAACCAGAGAAGACGATAGTTAATAGTGGTTCGGTCAATCGTGACCTACATCCACTCCTCCGATTCCTCTTCCGTCGAGGCCACCGGCATCCACTAACGACTTCCTTTACTAGGCGAAGATCAACCTCCTTCTTACACCCCTCTTACAACCTCTTACAAGTGGTTCACCCTTTTACAAAGATTTCAATGAAAAGAAAGGAGGTGAACACTCAAGCTAATGAAAACAAGACTTTTCCTAAAGATTTTCTCAACTTCTAGCTTCTCAAAAGGTTGTTCTCTTAGCTGAGAATAAAGGGGTATTTATAGGCCTCAAGAGGATTCAAATTTGGGCTCCAAAATTTGAATTCTCTTCGGTTCCCGAAGCTAGCGGTGCCACCGCTGCTCGGGTGCTGGGCGGTGCCACCGCCTAGCTCTCGGGTGCTGGGCGGTGCCACCGCCTAGCTCTCGGGTGCTGGGCGGTGCCACCGCCTAGCTCTCGGGTGCTGGGCGGTGCCACCGCCTAGCTCTCGGGTGCTGGGCGGTGCCACCGCCTAGCTCTCGGGTGCTGGGCGGTGCCACCGCCTAGCTCTCGGGTGCTGGGCGGTGCCACCGCCTAGCTCTCGGGTGCTGGGCGGTGCCACCGCCTAGCTCTCGGGTGCTGGGCGGTGCCACCGCCTAGCTCTCGGGTGCTGGGCGGTGCCACCGCCTAGCTCTCGGGTGCTGGGCGGTGCCACCGCCTAGCTCTCGGGTGCTGGGCGGTGCCACCGCCTAGCTCTCGGGTGCTGGGCGGTGCCACCGCCTAGCTCTCGGGTGCTGGGCGGTGCCACCGCCTAGCTCTCGGGTGCTGGGCGGTGCCACCGCCTAGCTCTCGGGTGCTGGGCGGTGCCACCGCCTAGCTCTCGGGTGCTGGGCGGTGCCACCGCCTAGCTCTCGGGTGCTGGGCGGTGCCACCGCCTAGCTCTCGGGTGCTGGGCGGTGCCACCGCCTAGCTCTCGGGTGCTGGGCGGTGCCACCGCCTAGCTCTCGGGTGCTGGGCGGTGCCACCGCCTAGCTCTCGGGTGCTGGGCGGTGCCACCGCCTAGCTCTCGGGTGCTGGGCGGTGCCACCGCCTAGCTCTCGGGTGCTGGGCGGTGCCACCGCCTAGCTCTCGGGTGCTGGGCGGTGCCACCGCCTAGCTCTCGGGTGCTGGGCGGTGCCACCGCCTGGCTCTCGGGTGCTGGGCGGTGCCACCGCCTAGCTCTCGGGTGCTGGGCGGTGCCACCGCCTAGCTCTCGGGTGCTGGGCGGTGCCACCGCCTGGCTCTCGGGTGCTGGGCGGTGCCACCGCCTAGCTCTCGGGTGCTGGGCGGTGCCACCGCCTGGCTCTTTTAGCTCACTAGTTGGGCTCCAAACTTAGCCCAAACTAGTCCGAACTTGGGCCCAATTGGCCCCTACTTGGGTTATAAGATTAACACCTAATCCTAACCCTAATTAATGTGCTAACTACGAATTTAAAGACATTTCCTAAGCTATTACAAAGTCCGCAAGTCAAGACTTCTTCCGGCGAGCTTCCGGCGAACTTCCGAAAAACTCTCGGAAACCATTCTGCGGACTCCCGGCAAGCTCCAAGACTTCACGATTTGATCTTGGCGAGTTTCGATGAGCTTCTTCGGCAAGCTACGATCTTTCTCGGTGATCTCCGTGAACTTCCGACGAACCTTTCGGCGAGCTTCCGAAAACCCTTTGGCAAGCTCCCTACTCATTCTCGGCTAGTTCCGACAGCATTCCCGACGAACCTTCGGACTTCCGTCGAACTCTCGAACTCCCAACGAATCCTTCGCGCTTGACTCTGGCACTTTGTTTCGCTTTATGTCTTCATCGTTATCGTAATTAATCCTGCACACACAAGCCAAAACTCTACTCCGATCTAGACAATTATTACAACGTGAATTGACATGCTGTTGCCCGGCACGTCATTGGTTGGCGCTTCGTCCGATTCTTCAGCGCATCGTTCTCTCTTGCGGCTTATTGCCCAATCGGCGGTTGACCTCCGCAACCCCGATATCCTTGGTGCAATTCTGCTCTCCTTGGCCCGATGCCCAACGTCCGAAGCATTCTGCCGTCTAATATCCTGACGTGATCTCCTCCGGCGCAATGTCAATTCCTCCTGCGTCAACTGTCTAATCCTGATCGAGTAGACCTGCATCACTCAAAATGCAGTTAAACATCTAAACACAATCAATTAGTTTCATCATCAAAATCCGAGATTCAACAATCTCCCCCTTTTTGATGATGACAACTAATTGATGACTACCGGAGTTAACTTTAACTCCCCAGAGTTTAACCAAACTCCCCCTATCAATATGCCATTGATAGAACACTTGGATTATCCCAAATCCAAGCAACATTCATCACATGTTATGAAAAACATTTAAACCATCATGCAAATATATAAAATATTCAATTCAATGCATGAAGTCATCAATATACTTCTCCCCCTATGTCATCAACAAAAAGGAGAAGTAGCTCTAGCTATTTTAAAAGATATTCAAGTTTTTGTAACGTGAAGCTAGATTTTCATCACAACATATAAGTACAAAAGCATAGTAAGATTCTTAAGTTCAATCATGGTAATTCAATACTTGCTTCTTGTGCAAGATTGCACTTTGCTTTTCTTTGCATGTTCTAACTAGCAAAAGCTTTCTCTCCTTTGTTTTTGTCGAAAAGTAGGGAAGAGTACAAGCTTGCCAGCATTTGCCTTAAGCTAGCAATCTTTCTCCCCCTATGTCATTGCCGAAAAGGAGAGGAACTAATGATAAATTATGAATTTGCATCAATCAATATTTCAATCATCGCATGATACATACAAGACAAAAATGCAAAGAAATCATGTCATGAAGGACATCAATTGTTAAACATGATATGATAATAGTCTCAAAAATTTCAATTTGCGATACATGTGATACATTGCGATACTAAAAAATTTAATGCGATGCTTTTAAGGATATCAACCTATTTTTGATACAAAGCATGGCAAGAGCAATTATATTGCAAGTTTTCTAAGTTTTACATTTTTTGTTTCTTTCGAGATAGTAATTCTTTGCTTCTCTAGCAACTTTTACGATATGAAGTTTTACTACATACAAGCTAGCAAATTTAAAGATGTGCAAGTTTGTATATTTGCTTTTCTTTGCGATGTGCATGATAGCAATTCTTTGTAATGTTCAAGATAGCAAATTGTACATCATTCTAGCTAGCAAATTAAAGATGTTCAAGAAAGCAAGCTCTTTCTTCTCTTTCGAGAAGTATCATTTTTGCTTCCTTCCCAAAATGCCAAACTAGCAAGGGATCATGTTTGACATGAGGCAAGCAAACAATTTGGCAAGAGCTACATTTGCATCTTCTCTTTAGATGTGCAAGAAAGTAAGCAAGTTTTTGCATTTTCTTGTCTTGTGCAAGTTAGCTAATTTCTCTTTGAGATGACCCTTTACATTAATTCAAGATAGCACATTAGCAACCCTTTCTCCCCCTTTGTCATTGGCAAAAAGAAAGGAAGATTCAAGTCATGAATATCAAAATAATAATTTTATCAAGAATATTTCATCATTGCATGCATCATTATCATACGTTAAAGTATTGCATGCATAATACCAAATCATCAAATTCATCAAAATCTCAACATTACTTTCAAGATATTCAAAATGGTATACAAGATTTATCATAAAGCAAATTAATTTTCAATCATCACATAAGGCATTTAAAGAATTTTTGAAACATAGGAGAATGATTAATTTGAGCATGCAATGTTTCAATCAAAATTCAAGTCATGAATACCAATACTTTCATATTATGAGTATCAATTCATGAATACCAAAAGATATTATTTGTGATTCCAATTTTGCAAAATCTCAACATTACTTTCAAGATATTCAAAATGGTATACAAAGATTTATCATAAAGCAAATTAATTTTCAATCATCACATAAGGCATTTAAAGAATTTTTGAAACATAGGAGAATGATTAATTTGAGCATGCAATGTTTCAATCAAATTCATCAAAATCTCAACATTACTTTCAAGATATTCAAAATGGTATACAAAGATTTATCATAAAGCAAATTAATTTTCAATCATCACATAAGGCATTTAAAGAATTTTTGAAACATAGGAGAATGATTAATTTGAGCATGCAATGTTTCAATCAAATTCAAGTCATGAATACAAGCAATTGCAGAAAAATCATATCATGAAGGATTAGAATATGTGTATACCAAAAGGCATGATTTCTTTTGAAAAACCTCCTCTTAAATAATCAAAAGAAAATCTTAGGAGATCAAATAATAAAAGATATTCAAAATGGTATACAAAGATTTATCATAAAGCAAATTAATTTTCAATCATTTCCGATACTATTTTTTTAAGAAAAAAGAAACATTCTTTAGTCAATTCATATGAGTTTAATTTCATTTATGCCAAATAAAAAACATGTATCATATTAAAACAGAAAGTGTAAAGATTTTATTCAATAAAGATCAATAAGGCACTTCATTTTGATAAGAATCAATAATACGTAAATCACAAGATTCATCATCACTATTGCAAATTGCACATTTCAAAAAACTATGACCTTCATTTTTTCATGGATGAGTACAAATAAATCAATCTCATTATGAAGCCATAGTATATATGCTATTCAAGCATTCATGATATTATTAGTTTGGCAACATTATCATAGCTTTCAAATGGATGGTATCTAAATGTCAACGTTCATTACAGCCTATCATGCAATGATAATTAAACTTCTCATTGAGTATTTCATGCAGAATTTCATTTCATCACATTAGGAATATCAAGAAGAATTAATTGGGTGATGAGATGAATATTTTCATGAATACAAGCAATTGCAGAAAAATCATATCATGAAGGATTAGAATATGTGTATACCAAAAGGCATGATTTCTTTTGAAAAACCTCCTCTTAAATAATCAAAAGAAAATCTTAGGAGATCAAATAATAAAAGATATTCAAAAGAAATTTTAAGTCATGAATTTCGAAAAAGATATTCTCTTTAGTAAAAGAACCTTAGGAGAAAAAGATTTCAATTCAAGCATATAAAATCTTGACTTAAGCATAAGAAATCTCAATTTACAAATTTTGAGAAATCAAGATAAAGCTCATTTAAATTTAAATCATCAAATCAAGATCATTTTCAAGAGATTCACAAAAGTGATACAAATAGATTCATGATTTTAATTCCCATGATAATATATTTTCCTTTGAAAGTGTTTCTATTCATGTGATTTATTTCATTTAAGCCAAAAAAAAAAAATATGCATCAATGTTCAAAAACCGAAAAAGTCATTTTCATTACCGTAAAAATCGATAATCCATAAGTCTCAAGAATTATCATGCATAATTTCGAAATCTATTAAGCATGATCATTATGCATGACATCAAGACATGGTTTCAAAATATTTAATATTTTCATTACATAATTACATCATTATGCATCATCGAAATTGATTTCATAAAGTATTTTCCATCAAGATCATTTTGTTTGTTGTAGTCATGCATTTTTTCTTTTTAAGTGAATCTAACTTTTCAAGCTTAGTTTTTGATACAAGATCCATACATCATCATTAAGCATGATATCAAACTTCTTTATATTTTCATTAAGATATCAAACATGGTTTCAATCAAAATTGGAAATCATCAAAATACACATATTTCTTCTTGAAAAACATTTATCATCATTTAAACCAAAAAAGAGCTTTCATTACGGCAAATATCAATAATTCATAAATCACAAAAATTATCATGTATAACTTTAAAATCTCATGCATAAAATCGTCAATCATGGTATAAAAACATTTAATATTTTCATTACATCATTATGCATTACTTCAAATCAAACATGATTTCATTTAATCAAAATCGAGAAATAATAATGGAAATCAACATGAAACACATTATTACTTCTTAACCACATATAGCATAATTTCATAAGGCATTTTTAATCAAAATCATTTTATTTATCATAAACATGTAATTTTCATGATTATTTTTAAAATTACTAGAATCATAAGCATGATTCCTAATTTTTGCATTTTCATTATTAAATTATTAGACATGTAATTTTCAAGAAAATTAATTCTAAACTAATAAAAGAGGAAAATGCATCATAAAAAGCATCATGTAATTTCAAAATAAATTAAGGGAGTTGAGTTACTTACCTTGTAGTCGAAGCCCATCAAAGCCCAATTTGCCATTTCACCTTTGGAAGTTCTTGATTCATCCTTGGTTGCCTTCCTCTTCTT
Organism: Musa balbisiana; assembly: GCA_004837865.1. Taxonomy (NCBI): domain Eukaryota; kingdom Viridiplantae; phylum Streptophyta; class Magnoliopsida; order Zingiberales; family Musaceae; genus Musa; species Musa balbisiana. Next base: position 9,843 of record PYDT01002574.1, on the reverse strand, counting down.
TGGCCTCTTCCTCCGTTCAAGTTCATTGTTTATTTTAGATTTTTGTTTAATGAACTTATTAAGATTTAGTGTTCGAAGTTCAAGTTCATCATTGTCCTCATCACTTGAGTCATCGCTCAAGTGGTATTCATTTGTCCGGAGTTCCAAATCCTTCCTATTCTTTGGAAGGTAGTTCAAGTGCTCATCGGGTTCAAAATGTTCCAAAAGTGTCATTTCATAGGTCATTAGTGACCCGATTAATTCTTCTAATGGAAAATCATTTAAATTTTTTATCTCTTGTATTACGGTTATTTTAGGATCCCACCTTTTTGGAAGGGATCTTAAGATCTTACTTACGAGATCAAAATTCGAAAAAGATTTACCAAGAACTCTTAGATTATTGACGACATCCGTGAAACGGGTGTACATGTCGCCTATAGTCTCGCTTGGTTGCATTCGAAAAAGCTCAAAATCATGCAATAGAATGTTAACTTTCGAGTCTTTGACTCTACTAGTTCCCTCGTGTGTGATTTCAAGTGTTCGCCAAATATCAAAAGCCGTTTCGCACATAGAAATCCGATTGAACTCATTTTTGTCCAAAGCGCAAAATAAGGCATTCATAGCCTTTGCGTTTAAAGAAAAATGCTTCTTCTCCAAATCCGACCATTCGTTCATCGGTTTAGAGGGAAGTTGAAAACCGTTTTCAACAATATTCCATAAATCCAAGTTCATAGAAATCAAGAAAACTCTCATTCGAGTTTTCCAATAAGTGTAGTCCAATCCGTTAAACAACGGTGGACGAAAAACCGAAAAGCCCTCTTGAAACCATGAAGAGCCATTTCTCTCGGGTATAAATCCGAAATGAGAAATACCAGGCTCTGATACCAATTGTTAGGATCGGAGCGGCACTAAGAGGGGGGGGGTGAATTAGTGCAGCGGTAAAAACTACGTCGATTTCTGAAATTTCTTTGTATGTTGAAAACCGATTCCGGAAATATGGTTAGATTGAAAGCGTAGGGAAAAGTATTGAAGGCAGTATGCTATTGAAGGGGTTTGCAGTAAGATAATAGCAGGAAGTAAATGCAAACCAGAGAAGACGATAGTTTATAGTGGTTCGGTCAATCGTGACCTACATCCACTCCTCCGATTCCTCTTACGTCGAGGCCACCGGCATCCACTAACGATCTTCCTTTACTAGGCGAAGATCAACCTCCTTCTTACACCCCTCTTACAATCTCTTACAAGTGGTTCACCCTTTTACAAAGATTTCAATGAAAAGAAAGGAGGTGAACACTCAAGCTATTGAAAACAAGACTTTTCCTAAAGATTTTCTCAACTTCTAGCTTCTCAAAAGGTTGTTCTCTCAACTGAGAATAGAGGGGTATTTATAGGCCTCAAGAGGATTCAAATTTGGGCTCCAAAATTTGAATTCTCTTCGGTTCCTGAAGCTAGCGGTGCCACCGCCCGTCAGTTTTGACACTGACATTGTACTAGGCGGTGCCACCGCCCAGTCCAGCGGTGCCACCGCCTAGCTCTCGGGTGCTGGGCGGTGCCACCGCTTGGCTCTCGGGTGCTAGGCGGTGCCACCGCCTGGCTCTTTTAGCTCACTAGTTGGGCTCCAAACTTAGCCCAAACTAGTCCGAACTTGGGCCCAATTGGCCCCTACTTGGGTTATAAGATTAACACCTAATCCTAACCCTAATTAATGTGCTAACTACGAATTTAAAGACATTTCCTAAGCTATTACAAAGTCCGCAAGTCAAGACTTCTTCCGGCGAGCTTCCGGCGAACTTCCGGTGGTCTTCCGAAAAACTCTCGGAAACCATTCTGCGGACTCCCGGCAAGCTCCGAGACTTCACGATTTGATCTTGGCGAGTTTCGACGAGCTTCTTCGGCAAGCTACGATCTTTCTCGGTGATCTCCGTGAACTTCCGACGAACCTTTCGGCGAGCTTCCGAAAACCCTTTGGCAAGCTCCCTACTCATTCTCGGCTAGTTCCGACAGCATTCCCGACGAACCTTCGGACTTCCGTCGAACTCTCGAACTCCCAACGAATCCTTCGCGCTTGACTCCGGCACTTTGTTTCGCTTTATGTCTTCATCGTTATCGTAGTTAATCCTGCACACACAAGCCAAAACTCTACTCCGATCTAGACAATTATTACAACGTGAATTGACATGCTGTTGCCCGGCACGTCATTGGTTGGCGCTTCGTCCGATTCTTCAGCGCATCGTTCTCTCTTGCGGCTTATTGCCCAATCGGCGGTTGACCTCCGCAACCCCGATATCCTTGGTGTAATTCTGCTCTCCTTGGCCCGATGCCCAATGTCCGAAGCATTCTGCCGTCCAATATCCTGACGTGATCTCCTCCGGCGCAACGTCAATTCCTCCTGCGTCAACTGTCTAATCCTGATCGAGTAGACCTGCATCACTCAAAATGCAGTTAAACATCTAAATGTTGAATCTCGGATTTTGATGATGAAACTAATTGATTGTGTTTAGATGTTTAACTGCATTTTGAGTGATGCAGGTCTACTCGATCAGGATTAGACAGTTGACGCAGGAGGAATTGACGTTGCGCCGGAGGAGATCACGTTAGGATATTGGACGGTAGAATGCTTCGGACGTCGGGCATCGGGCCAAGGAGAGCGGAATTGCACCAAGGATATCGGGGTTGCGGAGGTCAACCGCCGATTGGGCAATAAGCCGCAAGAGTGGACGATGCGCTGAAGAATTGGACGAAGCGCCAACCAATAACGTGCCGGGCAACAGAATGTCAATTCGCGTTGTAACAACTGTCTAGATCGGAGTAGAGTTTTGGCTTGTGTGTGCAGGATTAACTACGATGACGATGAAGACATAAAGCGAAACAAAGTGCCGGAGTCAAGCGCGAAGGATTCATTGGGAGTTCGAGAGTTCGACGGAAGTCCGAAGGTTCGTCGGGAATGCTGCCGGAACTAGCCGAGAATGAGTAGGGAGCTTGCTGAAGGGTTTTTCGGAAGCTCGCCAAAAGGTTCGTCGGAAGTTCACGGAGCTCACCGAGAAAGATCGGAGCTTGCCGAAGAAGCTCGTCGGAACTCGCCAAGATCAAATCGTGAAGTCTAGGAGCTTGCCGGGAGTCCGCAGAATGGTTTCCGAGAGTTTATCGGAAGACCGCCGGAAGTTCGCCGAAAGCTCGCCGGAAGAAGTCTTGACTTATGGACTTTGTAATAGCTTAGAAAATGTCTTTAAATTTGTAGTTAGCATGTTAATTAGGGCTAGGATTAGGTGTTAATCCTATGACCCAAGTAGGGGCCAATTCGGCCCAAGTTCGGACTGGTTTGGGCCAATTTTGGAGCCCAACCAGTGAGCTGAAATAGTGTAGGCGGTGGCACCGCCTAGACTAGGCGGTGGCACCGCCCAGCACCCGAGAGCCTAGCGGTGGCACCGCTGGACTGGGCGGTGGCACCGCCACTGACAGGCGGTGGCACCGCTAGCTTCGGGAACATAAGAGAATTCAAATTTTTGGAGCCCAAATTTGAATCCTCTTGAGGCCTATAAATACCCCTCAATTCTCAGCAGAGAGAACAACCTTTTGAGAAGCTAGAAGTTGAGTAAATCTTTAGGAAAAGTCTTGTTTTCAATAGCTTGAGTGTTCACCTCATTTCTTTTCATCGAAATCTTTGTAAAAGGGTGAACCACTTGTAAGAGGTTGTAAGAGGGGTGTAAGAAGGAGGTTGATCTTCGCCTAGTAAAGGAAGATCGTTAGTGGATGCCGGTGACCTCGACGGAAGAGGAATCGGAGGAGTGGATGTAGGTCACGATTGACCGAACCACTATAAACTATCGTCTTCTCTGGTTTGCATTTACTTCCTGCTATTATCTTACTGCAAACCATCTTCACTTTGATGCTCTACTTCTTTGTCTCCTTCATACGTATGCCTTCAAGTTAAAACGCAATCGAAACGGTTTCAAACGAAACGTTGCTTTTATCGTACGAAGTTTCCGAAAGTGTTTAAATCATTGGAAAGTTTATCGTTCTTTACCGCTGCACTAATTCACCCCCCCCTCTTAGTGCCGCTCCGATCCTAACAATTGGTATCAGAGCCCGGTATTTCTCATTTCGGATTTACACCCGAGAGAAATGGCTCTTCATGGCTTTCAAGAGGGCTTTTCGGTTTTTCGTCCACCGTTGTTTAACGGATTGGACTACACTTATTGGAAAACTCGAATGAGAGTTTTCTTGATTTCTATGAACTTGGATTTATGGAATATTGTTGAAAACGGTTTTCAACTTCCCTCTAAACCGATGAACGAATGGTCGGTTTTGGAGAAGAAGTATTTTTCTTTAAACGCAAAGGCTATGAATGCCTTATTTTGCGCTTTGGACAAAAATGAGTTTAATCAGATTTCTATGTGCGAAACGGCTTTTGATATTTGGCGAACACTTGAAATCACGCACGAGGGAACTAGTAGAGTCAAAGACTCGAAAGTTAACATTTTATTGCATGATTTTGAGCTTTTTCGAATGCAACCAAGCGAGACTATAGGCGACATGTACACCCGTTTCACGGATGTTGTCAATAGTCTAAGAGTTCTTGGTAAATCTTTTTCGAATTTTGATCTCATAAGTAAGATCTTAAGATCCCTTCCAAAAAGGTGGGATCCGAAAATAACCGCAATACAAGAGACAAAAAATTTAAATGATTTTCCATTAGAAGAATTAATCGGGTCATTAATGACTTATGAAATGACACTTTTGGAACATTTTGAACCCGATGAGCACTTGAACCACCTTCCAAAGAATAGGAAGGATTTGGAACTCCGGACAAATGAATACCACTTGAGCGATGACTCAAGTGATGAGGACAATGATGAACTTGAACTTCGAACACTAAATCTTAATAAGTTCATTAAACAAAAATCTAAAATAAACAATGAACTTGAACGGAGGAAGAGGCCAAAGAAGAGGAAGGCAACCAAGGATGAATCAAGAACTTCCAAAGGTGAAACGACGAATTGGGCTTTGACGGGCTTCGACTACAAGGTAAGTAACTCAACTCCCTTAATTTATTTTGAAATTACGTGATGCTTTTTATGATGCATTTTCCTCTTTTAGTTAGTTTAGAATTAATTTTCTTGAAAATTGCATGTCTAATAATTTAATAATGAAAATGCAAAAATTAGGAATCATGCTTATGATTCTAGTAATTTTAAAAATAATCATGAAAATTGCATGTTTATGATAAACAAAATGATTTTGATTAAAAATGCCTTATGAAATTATGCTATATGTGGTTAAGAAGTAATAATGTGTGTCATGTTGATTTCCATTGTTATTTCTCGATTTTGATTAAATAAAATCATGTTTGATTTGAAGTAATGCATAATGATGTAATGAAAATATTAAATGTTTTGATACCATGATTGACAATTTTATGCATGAGATTTTAAAGTTATACATGATAATTTTTGTGATTTATGAATTATTGATATTTGCCGTAATGAAAGCTCTTTTTTGGTTTAAATGATGATAAATATTTTTCAAGAAGAAATAATGTGTATTTTGATGATTTCCAATTTTGATTGAAACCATGCTTGATGTCTTAATGAAAATATAAAGAAGTTTGATATCATGCTTAATGATGATGTATGGATCTTGTATCAAAAACTAAGCTTGAAAAGTTAGATTCACCTAAAAAGAAAAATGCATGACTACAACAAACAAAATGATCTTGATGGAAAATACTTTATGAAATCAATTTCGACGATGCATAACGATGTAATTATGTAATGAAAATATTAAATATTTTGAAACCATGTCTTGATGTCATGTATAATGATCATGCTTAATAGATTTCGAAATTATGCATGATGATTCTTAAGACTTATGGATTATCGATTTTTACGGTAATGAAAATGTTTTTTCGGTTTTTGAACATAGATGCATATTTTTTATTTGGCATAAATGAAATAAATCACATGAATAGAAACACTTTAAAAGGAAAATATATTATCATGGGAATTAAAATCATGAATCTATTTGTATCACATTTGTGAATCTCTTGAAAATGATCTTGATTTGATGATTTAAATTTAAATGAGCTTTATCTTGATTTCTCAAAATTTGTAAATTGAGATTTCTTATGCTTAAGTCAAGATTTTATATGCTTGAATTGAAATCTTTTTCTCCTAAGGTTCTTTTACTAAAGAGAATATCTTTTTCAAAATCCATGACTTTAAAATTTCTTTTGAATATCTTTTATTATTTGATCTCCTAAGATTTTCTTTTGATTATTTAAGAGGAGGTTTTTCAAAAGAAATCATGTCTTTTGGTATACACATATTCTAATCCTTCATGATATGATTTTTATGCAATTACTTGTATTCATGAAAATATTCATCTCATCACCCAATTAATTCTTCTTGATATTCCTAATGTGATGAATGAAATTATGCATGAAATACAAATGAGAAGTTAATTATCATGCATGATAGGATGTAATGAATATTGACATTTAGATACTATCATTTGAAAAAGTTATGATCATACATGGCAAGATGCAATTTGACAGATTAATACCATGATGATTTGAAATGTTTATGATTTGAAATGATGCATATGCTTTTTATTATGACGATGTATGTGATGTATTGCATATACTGTGTATCATGAATGCTTTAAATGATAAATGTTTGGTACCAACAATCATGAAGAGATTAATACTTAAAATGTTAATTTAATGTTCGGTATCATGAATACTTTGTTATCATACATGAAAATAGTGATAAATATTTTGAAAATAAATGTTTGAATCATGTTAGATGATTTTATATTTTGTGCATGATGAGTTATAGTGATGATTGAAATAATATGAATGATAAAACATGAGATTGTCTATAATGCAAATTTATTGATCTCATGATGTGTAAACTGAAATAATGATTGGAATATTGATGTAATTATAAATGATGATTTGATAATATGCATGAAATACTCTTGATATTATTTTGATGCATACAAATGAAAAGTTTTGATCATGCATGGTAGGATATAATTTGACAAGTTGATACCATCATGATTTGAAACATTTATGATATACAATGATGCATGCAATACTTGTGCTTTCTAATTATAATGTGATGTATTGCATATGATGTAAATCATGATTTAAAATACTATGAGTTGTTGCTAAAATGATGTATTAGAAATGTTGATTTAATGTTTTGTGTCATGAATGTTCTAAATGATGAATGTTTGGTATCATGATCAAAATTTTAGTATCATGTATGATATCCTCATAATGTTAATCGATTTATTCAATATCGTGCATGAATGAAATATAAGGTTTTTGAAAATATGCATATTCTAATTTGAAAATATAATTATGCACAAATAAGATTGATACTTACCTTTGTCATAATTGATGTAAAGGGTCTTCCCTTCCTTTTGACAATAACAAAGGGGGAGATAGCTAATTTGCACAAGTCAAGAAGATGCAAAAACTTGATTACTAGCTTGCCTATCTTAAGTAACAAAGATTGCTAACTTGCTTATTTCAAGAAGCAAAAGTTATCTTCTTGAACATCACTATCTTGCCTATCTCAATAAGCAAAACATGCTAACGTGCACATCTAGCAAACTTGTATATTTTAAGAAGCAAGGGTTGCTTTCTTGAACATCTCAAAACTGCTAGCTTGCATGTTCTAAAAATATTGTAAAATTTGCTAGCTTGTATGTAGTAAAACTTGCATATCATAAAAGTTGCTAGCTTGTAGAGAAGCAAAGAATTGCTATCTCAAAAGAAGCAAAAATTATAAAACTTAGAAAACTTGCAATATAATTGCTGTTGCCATGCTTTGTATCAAAAATAGGTTGATATCCTTAAAAGCATCGCATTAAATTTTTTAGCATCTTAATGTATCACATGTATCGCAAATTGAAAATTTTGAGACTATTATCATATCATGTTTAACAATTGATGTCTTTCATGACATGATTTCTTTGCATTTTTGTCTTGTATGTATCATGCGATGATTGAAATATTGATTGATGCAAATTCATAATTTATCATTGGTTCCTCTCCTTTTCGGCAATGACATAGGGGAAGAAAGATTGCTAGCTCAAGGCAAATGCTAGCTAGCTTGTACTCTTCCCTACTTTCGACAAAAATAAAGGAGAGAAAGCTTTTGCTAGCTAGAACATGCAAAGAAAAGCAAAGTACAATCTTGCACAAGAAGCAAGTGTTGAATTGCCATGATTGAACTTAAGAATTTTACTATGCTTTTGTGCTTATATGTTGTGATGAAAATCTAGCTTCACGTTACAAAAACTTGAATATCTTTTAAAATAGCTAGAGCTACTTCTCCTTTTTGTTGATGACATAGGGGGAGAAGTATATTGATGACTTCATGCATTGAATTGAATATTTTATATATTTGCATGATGGTTTAAATGTTTTTTCATAACATGTGATGAATGTTGCTTGGATTTGGGATAATCCAAGTGTTCTATCAATGGCATATTGATAGGGGGAGTTTGTTTAAACTCCGGGGAGTTAAGGTTAACTCCGGTAGTCATCAATTAGTTGTCATCATCAAAAAGGGGGAGATTGTTGAATCTCGGATTTTGATGATGAAACTAATTGATTGTGTTTAGATGTTTAACTGCATTTTGAGTGATGCAGGTCTACTCGATCAGGATTAGACAGTTGACGCAGGAGGAATTGACGTTGCGCCGGAGGAGATCACGTTAGGATATTGGACGGTAGAATGCTTCGGACGTCGGGCATCGGGCCAAGGAGAGCGGAATTGCACCAAGGATATCGGGGTTGCGGAGGTCAACCGCCGATTGGGCAATAAGCCGCAAGAGTGGACGATGCGCTGAAGAATTGGACGAAGCGCCAACCAATAACGTGCCGGGCAACAGAATGTCAATTCGCGTTGTAACAACTGTCTAGATCGGAGTAGAGTTTTGGCTTGTGTGTGCAGGATTAACTACGATGACGATGAAGACATAAAGCGAAACAAAGTGCCGGAGTCAAGCGCGAAGGATTCATTGGGAGTTCGAGAGTTCGACGGAAGTCCGAAGGTTCGTCGGGAATGCTGCCGGAACTAGCCGAGAATGAGTAGGGAGCTTGCTGAAGGGTTTTTCGGAAGCTCGCCAAAAGGTTCGTCGGAAGTTCACGGAGCTCACCGAGAAAGATCGGAGCTTGCCGAAGAAGCTCGTCGGAACTCGCCAAGATCAAATCGTGAAGTCTAGGAGCTTGCCGGGAGTCCGCAGAATGGTTTCCGAGAGTTTATCGGAAGACCGCCGGAAGTTCGCCGAAAGCTCGCCGGAAGAAGTCTTGACTTATGGACTTTGTAATAGCTTAGAAAATGTCTTTAAATTTGTAGTTAGCATGTTAATTAGGGCTAGGATTAGGTGTTAATCCTATGACCCAAGTAGGGGCCAATTCGGCCCAAGTTCGGACTGGTTTGGGCCAATTTTGGAGCCCAACCAGTGAGCTGAAATAGTGTAGGCGGTGGCACCGCCTAGACTAGGCGGTGGAACCGCCGGTCTGGGCGGTGGCACCGCCCAGCACCCGAGAGCCTAGCGGTGGCACCGCTGGACTGGGCGGTGGCACCGCCACTGACAGGCGGTGGCACCGCTAGCTTCGGGAACATAAGAGAATTCAAATTTTTGGAGCCCAAATTTGAATCCTCTTGAGGCCTATAAATACCCCTCAATTCTCAACAGAGAGAACAACCTTTTGAGAAGCTAGAAGTTGAGTAAATCTTTAGGAAAAGTCTTGTTTTCAATAGCTTGAGTGTTCACCTCATTTCTTTTCATCGAAATCTTTGTAAAGGGTGAACCACTTGTACGATGTTGTAACTGAGGGTTTAA
>PYDT01000715.1:7500-74490 GCA_004837865.1 Musa balbisiana | reverse complement strand
AGAAACCTAAGTTGAAAGAAGGTCAAAGGAAAGGAAGGGAGTTTTTAACTAAGGGTTTTTTTTGTGTTTTCCTAGGCTGATTGGCGCTCGTAGTCCATTTTTGTAATCCCAAAGGCAATTTTGGTATAGTGGGGTAACCAACAATACCCAGAAGTTTCGGTGCCCTGGTCAGCCCCCCATCCCTTAATATGAAACAAGAACCCAATAACCCCAACTCTCGGCTTTTGTCCCTTGCTGAGCCTCGCAAAGCGACGTGGGACTTCCAAAGCATAAAAACCTTGCTCCAAGTCCATTCCCCTATCGACCTCCCTTTAATTCAATACTAGGTGGGACGATGGGATGATGGGCCCAGCAACCCGGATTGGGATCAAAGGGAGGGGGAAAATATGCCATAAGAAAAAACCCCCCTCTTTTCCGACGCCTGTTATCCATACGGGCCCTAGAACCTTTCCTTCTTATAGTATCCCTAATTGCCAAGCTTTACAACTCCCCCAACCTTCCGGATTTTCACTCCTTTTTCAAGCTTATTACCATCAAGTACAATAAGGGACAAGAGGGAAAATAAGGTTCCCAAGATCCCCATCTAGAATTCTCCCTTTTTGGGGGGGTCCCTGGTTCCCCCCTACCCGAGTCCCTGTTGCCGTCCCTAAGCAATTTCGTAAGCCCTGCCCCCCCTTTTTTTTTGCAAGATTAATGTTTGGCACACAAATTCCTTTTTTTTAGAGGTAATAAGTACCTCCATCAAAAGGTGAAGCTCAAAACTATTAACACTCCTATAGCACCTCCACAAATTAGAGTTATGAAAGTAGAGAAAGTTTCCGTCAAAACCTTAATATGGGTATTATAGTAAGTTCACTTTACCTCACTGCACCTAGACCAGATCTCCATTCAGTGGAGGAACTTTGTGCGAGGGTTTCAATCGACCCTAAGATATCACATCTCAAAGGCGGTTAACGAATACTTAGATATCTTAAAAGTAACCGACAAATCTAGATTATGATATCCAAAAATCGAGAAGTTTGAGTTAAATTGCTTATTCGGCTGCAAGATTTTGAAATGGGTCTATATTAATAGAAAAAGCCCAAGCAGGACCGTTCAATTTTTGGGACATTCTGTGTTTCCTCCCACTGTCATTGCGGCCAAGAAATAAAACCGTTGCACTATGCAACAACCGAGATCTGAGTATATTGCAGCAAGTGCATGCGTGCACCCTTTGTTTGGATCAACACACCTTAGAAGATTATAAGTTCATCTTAAAAATATTCCCATTTAAATGAGATAACACAAGTGCTATAATTTTAACACAAAGAATCTCATTCAACATCAAGAACACAACATATTTGGAATAATTAGACTCCTTATACGAGATCATGTCACTAATCAGATATAGTTATAAGTTCATGTACTAAATCAACTAGCATGATATTTTTACAAAGCCTTTGCGGAAGAACCATTTATTTCATTAAAGAAATTAGGAATGTTAATGTGCCGAGACTTACAACTCATTACATTCTATTTTTCCCGGATTAATAATCAAATGCACTTATTGCTTATGATGATTTTACATATTGCATGCCTTAATATAGGTTTGAAATTATTTTGTTTTGGATATAAAAATTTCCATGATAATGAGCATTTTTAATCTTCATGATTATATGGAAAATCTATAGCAAACCTGTCTAATGCCTGAAAGGTGTTAAATTTTAGTTTGGTTGGATTTTCTGATACCTTTTCTCTTGTTCCGAACTAAAAGCATAGGTCATATCGAGTTATGTTCATATCATTTATTTTGATATATGGAATTCATCGCAAATACAGTCTTTCATAGGCTTATAATGTGAAAATATTATTCGAGAATGTATTTGATAAATGATTCCTTCTTATATTTCCTTTTGAAAAATGAAGATTTTTACTTCAAGGATATTGCTTCACAACATATCTTGATCCTGTGAAAATAAAGCATGATTTAATCTTTCCTTGAACTGTTTTGATATTGGATCCTATCACGCATGTGTTAAAATACCTATCCTCACTAGTGTGTGTTACAATTTGCTTATAGCGTTCTCACTTTTTGTTGATTGACAAAGTGGGAGAAATAATGAATGGATGCTATATTGCCATATGTGAATTTGAATTTTATAAAAAAGCTTGCATCAATATATGGTAAATTGATAATAATGCTTGATGTGCTAAACAGCTTTGAAATTTTTTGCATTATGTTAAGATATCAAGAACTTGCATCGAATTTACATGTTGATATCTTACGCATATGATGAATTGCTACTATTACTACTCAGTCACATTTGAAATGTAAAACTTGAAAATGGATGTCAGCTTTACATCATTTTCAGAGAGATCAATCATGATAGGAATCATGATGGAATATTGAAAGTAACAATCTTAACTTATCACTATTCTCTTTAATTCAAGGCTTTGAAGTTCAAAATGACTTATCTTGAGTAGGCATATATAATAGGGGACTTAAGTTACTCCGTTACAATTGATTGTTCGCATCAAAAAGGGGGAGATTGTTGAATCTCGGATTTTGATTATGAAGTCAATGTTCATTGTTAATCTAATCCTATGTTTGAGATAAGTTTGGCAGGCTTAATACGATGACAGTAGACATGCAGCAGGAGTTTGCGCCGAAGTCAAGACCTATGATCACGTTGGGGGTTCGACAGTTCGACGGAAGTCCTGACAGTCATCGTAGTTCTGACGGAACCAAAATCCGATAATTCCAGAGCTTGCCTAAAGAAGCTCATCGGAACTCGCACGTGGATCGTCGCAATCCCGGATTTGTCGGAAGGTTCCCTCCGGAGTCATCTCCGAGGTTGTGCGTCAGAGATGAATCGCCGGAAGTTTTCGCCAGAAGCCTCGACGGAAGAAGCATTTGACGCACCGGAGCAAGTTGCCGTAAATTTCTTGAAAAATTCGAGTTGCATTATGATTAGTTAGAAAATGGGAGGGATCCATTACCTTAATCTTGGGGCAAGTGGTCCCTGACAGCCCAAATTTGTCCTAAGGATCACCCATTTGGACCCAAATTCCCTGGTCCCGGCGGTGGCAACCTCTTGGGTCGCGGTGGCAGACCGCCCAACTTTCTGAGCCTCGGATTGAGGCTGGTCGTTGGCACCAACACGTCTTAGGGCTCATTCGGTGGCGTATGAGACTAGGGCGTTAGCACCACCCCTTTCAGCGGGCGGGGACCTCCGCATTGGCTCAGTCTCGCGAGTGATACTGGTGGGCGGTGAGCACCGCCCCTGTCCAGGCCGGTGGCCCTGCCTGGGCTCAGTCTCCGAGTGAGACTGGGCGGTAGCGACCACCCCTGACAGTCGTGGTACCGCCGAGCTCGTCTCCGAGCTCTTTCAGGCGTATTACCGCCAGTCGACCCCGAAAACATTGAATGACTTTTTTGAGCTCCAAATTCAAATCAGTTTGGGGCCTATATAATCCCACCCTTTCATGCATGAAAGGCAGAACCGAAACTAGCATTTATTCCTGAGATTTTGGAGGAGCTTAAAAGTGTTGTAAAGGCTAGAAGTTCTTCATCCTCTTGTTGTCTTCAAAGTTTTGATCATTCAAGAGAGGATGAAAAATCTATAAGGGTTGGTCTCTTCCTAAGCCCGTCAAAAGATGCAAACTGACCAAAGGTGGTTGGCCTTCCCTATTGAAGGAGGCCTCTAGGTGGATGTCGGTGACCTCATCGAGAGGAGCCCAAAGTGGATGTAGTTCAAGATTGACTGAATCACTCTAAATCTCGGTTTCGTTACATTCTGTTCTCTATCTTAACTGGGCAATTACTTCCATAGCTTTACTGTTAACGGACTTTGCGTGATCGTTAGTTAAAGCAATTTCCGAATCGACTTTGCATACCGAAATCGTTCCTTATCTACGAACAGCGTTTTTAAAAAATCGTCAAAATTTTTTTCCGCGGCACTAATTCACCCCCTCCTCCCCCACCCCTTATGCTCTTGATCCTAACAGTGCCCCAACTGGCCTACCTATTTTCACCTCACTGGTTTGGGCTCCAAACTGGCCCGAACCAGTCCAAACTCGGCCCAATTGCGCCCTAATCGGGTTTAGGATTAACCCTTAATCCTAACCCTAATTAAATTAACTATAAATTAAACATAGTTCCTAAGCAGGTTTTTAACCGGGAATGAATCTGATGAATTCCATAAATCCAGAGGATTGTGCAGTGAGAATCTTACATAATGAGTTTTTCAAAATCTTAGGGATCAAATAGGCTTGTATCATTTATCACTGCTGTAATATTAATTCTCTAACCCTTTTTATTATGTAGTCTAGGGAGATAGCATCACGTGTCTTTTTTTGGATCTCAGGGTCCATGATATGAGTACCCAAAAGCAAAATTATCTCGTGCTCCTATCTTGTGACGTCTATATTTCTACAAAAAGATTGATTTTTAGGTACCCCCTTTACTTTTGGATGCCTCAAAACTGATCTAAAGTGTTTATCCCTGTGCATAAATTTACATTGTTCCATTTAGTACCCAAATCAGTTTGGTTCGGACTAATTTTTCTTGAATTACAATGATAAGCGTCATGTCTAGGTTTGCAACGAAATTGCATTTCTTTGGTGCTGAACATGTAAAATAAAGACCTTTTATAAATTGTTGGATTTTGGTGGGACGCACACAAATCCGATTTCCACTCTTTTAGGAACATGACCCTTGATTTGTAATGGATCATATTCAAAGACTCTGCTACCAACCTTAATTTCTTCAAGTTTCCTTAAGTATCAAGTTCTTCTTTTGAAGAGTTTCTAGATCATGCCCTTTTTACATGGATCTAAACCTCATAATAATACTCAGTTTTTAATTAATCGCAATTACATGTAAGACTATCATGCTCCTTTTTTAGCATCTGTATTTTCTACTAAGATTTTGCATTCATCAATAATTATGGAAGGCATTTAATAATTCCGTCAATGATAAATCGGCATTGGTTAAATTCGTACTTATTCCGATGGCCATTAGGCGTAATAGGCTAACTTGCTCGGTGTTGGACGCTCTTCTTCGGACGCCTTGAGTCATCCTCATATTGCTTTAGCTCCTTCTTCTTTTTGTTCTCGTTCTTGGCTTGGGGACCTCACTTTTGTAGTGTTCTGGCTCCTTGCATTCGTAGCAAATACTTGGGTCCTTTTTGGGTTCAAATTTATTTTTTATATCATTTTTAAACTTATTTCTTTTATAAATTTTTGAATTTTCTTGTTAGAAGTGGCGCAGTCATCGACACAGTCTTCATCACTTGAGTTTTTCTCTCAGTGTCTTTCGAAGTTCTAAGTGCCATATCTTCTTGTCTTTGAAGATGTACTTCTGCTCTTCATGAGCTTTTCAAGTCATTTCGTAGGTCTTAATGACCCATTAATTCAAGAGGGAAGGTTGTTTAAATATTTAGCCTTTTGATCCGCAGTGACTTTAGGGTCCCAACTCTTAGGAAGGATCTTAGAATCTATTTACGATTTTTACAATTCGAAAAACTGTTGCCGAGTCCTTTAACCCATTGGACAACGATCCGTGAATGGGCATACATGTCGCTTATGTCTCGCTCGGTTTCATTCAAAAAAGTTCAAAGAATGTATCAAAAGATTGATTTTTGATTCTTTCCCTCTACTTGTGTCTTCGGGGAGTCCAACTTTCGCGTGTTAATGCCAAATATCAAGTATGTGTTTCACGAACCGAACACGATTGAACTGCTTTTTATCAGTGCACAAATAAGGCATTCCTATCCTTTGCATTAAGAGTGAAGTCTTCTTCTTCCCAATTCATTCAAGGTTGATCATTGGAGAGAAGACCTTAAAAATCCGTTTTCACAATATTCCAACAAGTTCAAAATCTATAGAAATAAGAATATCCTCATTCTTGTCTTCCCAATGGTTGTTTAGTCTCGTCCCATTGAATCTGTGTGACTGTAATATAGTAGCCCTCTTAGTTTCCGGGTATACCATCTCTCGTGGGTTTTTACTCTGATTGAGTGTTTACCCCGTTTTGATACCAATGTTAGGGACAAGCGCAATAAGAGGGTGGGGGGGGGTGGTGGGGGGGGGGGGGGGGGGGGGGGGGGGGGGGGGGGGGTGAATTTAGTACGCGGCAAACTTTTTGACAATTTAAACGACATTCGTACGATCAAAATGATTTCGTTGAAAGCCGCTTTAGAAATGTACTTTAACTTAAGATCAAGCAAAGTGCAGTAAAAGTAAAGCTATGAGGCATTTTGCAGTTAGATAGAGGAACAGAAATGTAACTGCAAACGAATTTAGAGTGGTTCGGTCACTTGCCCCTATATCTACTTTGTTGGGTTCCTACCTTTCGATGAGGTCCCGACGTCCACTAGAGGCCTTCCTTCAATAAGCGAGGCCAACCACCCTTTTAAACAGTTTCAGCTTCCTTTTTACGTGCCTAGGACAACCCTACAAATTTTTCACATCCTCTCTTGAATTATCAAAACTTGAAGAAAAGAGGTAGAAACTTTTGGCCCTTGTCATGCAGTAAAGGTGGGTATAATATATAGCCCCAATGTTTTGAATTTGAGCTCAAAAATATGTCATATCCCGGATTTTCTAGGGTCCTGGCGGTACGACCGGCCATAACTGGCGGTACTATCACCTAACTAGCTCGGAGGACCGAGCCCACATAGTACCATCTCCTGACATGGCGGTTCCACCGCCCAGCTTTTTTGGTAGATTTAGGCTCCAGGGCTTGCCGTACCTTTTGCCAGGAAATCGGGTCAAATAGGCTGTCCATTCCCCGGCCAATTTGGGTCTACAAGGGCCCCATTTCCCACGATTAAGTTAACGGATCACCTCCCATTTCTAACTTAATCATCATGCTAACTACGATATTTTGTAAGACATTTTTACTGCACTTTGCTCCGGTGAGTCAATCTCTTCTTTCGGCGATTCGCCGGCGGAGCTTTTTCGTAGACGCCTACTGTACGATGATCCATTGAGACAGGTCCGACA
Source organism: Musa balbisiana (assembly GCA_004837865.1). Taxonomy (NCBI): domain Eukaryota; kingdom Viridiplantae; phylum Streptophyta; class Magnoliopsida; order Zingiberales; family Musaceae; genus Musa; species Musa balbisiana. The sequence continues at coordinate 67,503 of PYDT01000715.1, read as the reverse complement.
AGCTTCTCTTTGGCACGCTCCTGGACTTCCTCGGATTTGTTTAATCCTCAGAATTTCCGATGACTTGCCGGACTTCCGTCGAACTCCTCGAACCCCCAACATGATCATAGTCCCTTGACTTTCCTCCGTCGCCACTCCTGTTGCATGTCTTACTTTTCCTCATAGTTAATCCTGGCACACTTATCTACAACATATGGATTAGATGATAAATGATAATTGGCTTATCATTAAATCTGATTCATAGATTACACAAGCCAAAGTACTTTAAAGAAACTACTATACCAATTACTTGAGAGATCCCCTCCTCTAGGCTTAATTTTAGCATTTGTTTTAGAAGAGTGAGTGCTTTAAATGTTGTCTTCTAAACCTATTAACAAGAGAAGTGGGGTAATTAGGGTATTGATGCTTCGATCTTGAAAAAGATCATTAGTGTACGCCGTGACATCAACGAGGAGCATGAAGTGGATGTAGGTCACAATGACCGAACACTATAAAATATGGTTTGTATTTCTACTGTGTGCAATTTCCTTATTACAAACTTTTTTTACTTTCTTTACTTTTCATTATACTCTTATGAAGGTTTTCAAGTTTAATATCTTTCTGAAACCGTTTACAGAAAAAGAGTTTGACTGACGACAGTTTTTAAATCCGCTGGCACTAATTCCACCCTGCCCTCTCTAGTGCCGACTCCGATCCTACCAGATGTATTAGAGCCATGTTATTTCTCGTTGTTTAATACCTAAGAGAAATGGCTCTTTTTAAGCTTTTCAAGAGGGCGTTCTATCTTCGTCCCTCTCATGTTCATAGTACATACACTTTATTGGGAAATTTTGATGAGAGTTTTCTTGCTTTTCCTTTGGATTTAAATTTATGAAATATTATTGACCAATAATTTCAAAAGTCTATACTGTCCATACTGAATGAAATAATTTGGAGAAAAACTTTTTCTTAATGCTAGATTCTGAATCTCTTATTTGCGCCTTAGACAAAAATGATTCAATCAGGTTCTCTTCGAAACTGCTTCTGACATTGACACACACTCACAATCACACACTAAGGCACTAGTAGATAAGGCTTAAAATAAATATTTTGATGCATGAATTATTAAATTATTTTGTATGGAACCAAGCGGACTATTTAAGACATGGTCCCTCCTGTTTTACGAATATCATCAAAGTATAAAAGCTCATAGAACATTTTTTCGAAATCCTTGAACTTTGTGAATAAGTTTTAATGATCTTTTTCTAAAATAAATTGGGATCCTAACGCGATGGCCCTATCAAAGGCCAAGGATTTAAATACTTTCCCTCCTCGAAGAACTATCGGTCTTAAGGACCCACGAAATGACTTCTTAGACATGAGAACTTATAATAACCTTCCCAAAGAACATGAAGGATTTGTTGCACTTAAACAAAGAAGAACTTGAGCTAAAGCTCAAGTGATGAGGACTTAACTTCTTCTCACAATAAGCTTAAAAGTTTTTAAAACAAGAATCAAAAAATAAAAGAAACTTCAAAGAACGTACTCTTGCTAGAACACAAATGAAGAGCACTCTAGGATGATCGAGCTCATCCGCAGACAGGAGCAAACTACTAATAAAGGTGAGGTTGCGAACTAACGCCTTACTACTTTCGTCAACAAGGTAATCACTTAAATCGAATATCTTTTTCTTACATGAACTTACTTGTACTTTTCATATTATAAGGATATATATCTATATATGAGCATGATGATTTCATTTTTTTAATAATACTTGCACATTAATTCCTTGTTGTTATAAGAAACAATTATGTGTATCTGATGAGTTTGTATTACTTGCAGTTTTAAACTGATGTATGGTTTTCATATGAAAAATTTGAAGCATACTTATATGACATCAATGCACATAAGTGGGAAATCATAAAAAGAAAAAATATTATCATTAGAATTTAAAATGATAAATCAAATCTCTTGGTTTTAAGAGCCTTATGTTTAATGTGTTAATTTTTTGTCATGATAATTTTGATTGAAGTGCTTTATGTTATCGACATCATGTTTTTTGAAGTAAGGATTTGAAATCAATGCTTATGAAGTTTTATCTTTCGAAATTATGCACGATGATTTCGTGTGATTTATGGATTAATCTTCTTTCCATAATGAAAGTCTTTTTCGGTTTTAAACATGGATGCATGTTTTTTTTTATTTGGCATAAAAATTTGGGCATGCCTTATATGATATCATCATATTAATTGAAACACTAAAAAAAAGGAAGCTTGCTCTTGACACATGTCTCTACTTTATCAATTTTTACAAAAAGAGCGCTTAATGACTCGATCTATGTTTTTTTTTATGAATTCTTGAAACTGATTTTGATTTGATGTTTTGAATTGAAGAGCCTTTATCTGACTTTCCAAGATTTATAACTGTAGATTTCTATCATGAATCAAGATATTATCATCATTGATCTCCTATATTTGTTTTGCTTTTATAAAATAAGTAGATTTGTTGAAATAATCATATCTGTAACATTCATGAGTTGGTATTACATCGTTGCCTTCCATAATTTTCATATAACCCATTTATATTGTTTGGATGACTTGAAAATTTAACACCTTATGTCTTATCCTTCTTCTTTTCTTATTTCAATGACAAAAGGGAGAAAGAAAATAGCTAGCACATCAAAAGGAACCAAATTTGCTAGCTTAATGATAAGACTTAGCATTTTAGATCTCCCAAATATATAAATATCTTCTTATACCTTTTTCGGATCATTATCTTGATTTCTCAAATTTTAGACTTGAATCTTCTTTTTGCATCCAAGATCGTGTTCCCCATTATTCCTTCTATATACATAAAAGAATATGTCAAAAATCATGACTTGATCTTTCTGTTTGATAATTAACATAATGATTAAATATTGAGGTACATTTATTATTTATCTTTGTCATGGCTTTGAAATTTTTGTGTAAGGAAAAAAAGAATTATACAATTATATTCTTCTCTTCCTTTTGACATGAACAGGGGGAGATAAATTGCTAACTTGCACACTTCAAGAAAAACAAAAAGTTACTAGTTGCACATCATAAAGAGAAGGCAAAAAGCGGGCTCCTTTCAAAAGATGTCTAAAATGTTTGTGAACTTTCATAGGTGTAAAATTGCTAGCTTTATGTTTCCAAAATTTCATATCCTCTTACAAATTTGCTAACGTACAAATTGAAAGAAGAAAAACCTAGGAAGCCAAATTTGCTAGCCTTCTTCTAAAAGATCTTGCTATCTTGCCTTGCTATTCCCCCCTGCTTCTGTTTTCAAAAACTACTTGCTAGCGTTCATACTTTCCAGAGAGTAAACTTGCCAAATTTCTAGCTTGATGTTATAAATGATGTAAATTTTGGCTAGCTTGTGTATTGCAAAAAAGTAAAAATTATAATTCTCAAAGATAACAAAAGAACTTGCTGCTTGTAACATCACGAAAATTACTAGCTTGCTATCTAAGAAGCAAAAAATCAAACTTGCAAAATTGCAATCTTGCCCCGTTAAAATTTATGATGATTTGGTGATTTATGCTGTTCGAAATTGTGGGAAGTTGCTAAATTGCTAAGCTTATATCTCTAATAACATTGATAGTTGTTACTTCTTCTTTTTGTGATGACAAAGGGAGAGAAATTATTATGACAATCATGCATGGGACTATATTACTTGGAATTTGATTACATGAGTTTATTTGCCTTCAATAATATAATAAGTGGTTATTTCAATATTCATGATTCATGCAATATTAAAGACCTTTTATGTTTTAAAACTTACAAATTTTGATGAAGAGTTCTCTCAATATGGCATATTGACAAGGCGCTTAAGTTAACTTCGTCAATCAATTGATTGTTACGAAAAAGGGGATATTGTTGAATCTTAGATTTTGATGATGAACCATTAATAATGTTTAGAATTTGCTTTGCGTTTTGAGTGATGTAGGAAGCTTTTGATCAGGGTGAGTAGTTAAAGCGTGAAGAATCATTTTGGGGCGGAGAAAGCATGTTATAAGTGGATGTCTAGCTAATAGGATCAGTTGAGTATCAGCAGAAGTCTTTGGGCCATGGGTTTTGGGCATCGGTCAAGAAAGCAACAATTCTGCCAAGAAATTGGTTCAGAGGTTAACTACTAATTGTGCAATAGGCGCCGCCAGTCTAGGACGATGCGTCGAAGATTCGTACTGGAAGCATCGTGAACCAATGACATGCCATAATTATTTTAGGTTACTATGTCATAATTATTAGATCGAAGCAGGTTTTTAAAGGGTGCAGGATTACCATGAAGCGATCAAGACTAAGCAAATGAAGTCCTGTAGTCAAAACGAGATTTTCGTTGGGAGTTCGAGAGTTCGTTGAAGTTCGGATGTTCGTCGATGTTTCCAGAATTGAACCAGAAGTCCAGGAGTTTGCCATGAAGCTTATTATAACTCACCAAGAGATCACCGTGAGTCCAACGAGTTGTCGGTTCTACTAGAACATTTCAGAGATTGTCAGATATCGCCGGAATAAACCTTGACACTCAGACTTGCCTTTGCTTAGTATTTGTCTTAAATTCTAGTTAGCACATATTGGGTTAGAATGGCCCCACTCAATTAAGGCTAATTGAGCCCCAAGTTTGGGCTAATGTTGACCAAATGAAAGGCCAAAAGAGTGTCCCTGTGGCTTGTATACAATGCAAGCCCCGGGACTGTGTCAAGCGATGGTACCAGCATGCTGGGTTGATGGTACCACTATTCTGGCTGTGTACCACATAACCCTGAAAACCAGGGATAAGATGAGTTGCTAGGCTCCAATTTTATCCAAGGCGCATATAAATCCCTCTCTCATCCTTAATTACACAAGCATAGAGAACATTAACAAGAGAAAATGCTAACATTACTGGAGGATATCCTCTCCTCTAACTTTAAGTTTAGAATCTATTAGAGAGGAGTGAGTGCTTGTAAAATGTTTCTCCTAAACCTATGAAAAGGAGAAGTTGGTGTAAAGGGTAATTGATCTTCGCGCTTTGAAAGAAGATTATTAGTGGACGCTGGTGATCGTCAACGAGGGTAATCAGAAGTGGATGTTGTTGTGCACATGACCGATCCCTATAAATTTGGTTTGCATTTCTATTTTTGCAATTTACCTTACGATTGTTAATCTCGGATTTTGAGATGAACTATTGGAGTTGGTGGGTTTAGAGGTTTAACTGCTTTTGAGTTATGCAGTCTACTCGAGTCATGATTAGACAGTTGCGCCAGGAGGAATTGACTTTGCGCTGGAGGATATCACGTCAGGATATTGTGTCAGAACGCTTCGGAAGTTGGGCATTTGGGGCCAAGGAAGCGGATTGCACCATTATATCGGTTTTGCTGAGGTCAAACCGCCATTGGTCAACAAGCCAAAGAGAGGACGATAGCTGAATAATCTAATGAGCGCCACCAATGCCTTGCCAGTAATAGAATGGCAATTCGCGTTGTAATTACTTGTCTAGATCGAGTAAGTTTTGTCTTGTGTTTCAGGATTAAACACTATAACTATGAAGACATAAAGCGAAACAAAGTGCCGAGTCAAGCGCGAAGGATTCTTGGGTAAGTTGAGAGTATTGATGGAAATCCGAATGTTTTGTCGGAATGCTGCCGAATACCGAGATTGAGTATGGAGCTTGCCCGAAGGGGTTTTTCCGAATCTCGCCGTAAGTACTTCGAAGTTCACGGGCTCACCAATACAGATCGTAGCTTGCCAAATAAGCTTTTCCCCGGAACGTGCCAAGATCCAATTGTGAAGTCTAGGATCTTGCCGTATGTCCGTAGAATATGTTTCCGAGAGTTTATATCGGAAGACCGTTGTGGAAGTTTCGCCGGAAGCTCGCCGAATAGGTCTTGACTTGCGGACTTGTGAGTAGCTTCATAATGTCCTTTAAATTCCTATTTTTAGCATGTTATTAGTTTAGGCTTAGGTGTAATCTTATAACCTAAGTAGGGCCAATTGGGCCCAAGTTCGGACTTCGGTTTGGGCCGAGTTTGGAGCGCACTAGTAAGCTGCATAGTATAGGGCGTGGCACCTCCTTAGCCCAGAGGATAAGGCGGTGGTACGCCGTCTGGGCTTTGGCACCTCCCATTACACTATCCGTGTCAGAACTGACAGGCGTGGCACCGCTATCTTCGGGAACCGAAGAGAATTCAAATTTTGGGCCCCAAATTTGAATCCTCTTAAGGCCTATAAATACCCCTCAATTCTCAGTAGAGATTATCACTTTTGAAAAGCAATAATGAGGATTAAAGCCTTAGCAAAGCTTAGCATCTTGTTTTCAATTGCTTGAGTGTTCCCTTCCTTCTTTCTGTTGAAATTTGTAAGAGTTAACCACTTGTAAAAGTTTGTAAGAGGGGTATTTGTCTCCCTTCAAAGTGATTGCTAGTGAAGTGGTAGCCTCATCGAAGAATGCTCGCAAGTGGATGTAGGTCTTTGACTGTAACCACTATAACTTGGCGTTGTTCTATGTTTGCAATTTACCTTATGCTATTTACTAATTCAATCCTTCTTAGTGCTTTACTTCCTTATTACGTTTGTTGCCCCTTTACGAACACGGCCTTCCAAGTTGAACACTTCCGAGTTGGGTTTGTATCGTACAAAGATTTTTCGAACCAACGTTTTAATTCCGCTGCACTAATTCCCCCCCCCCTATTATTGCCGACTCAATCATAACCATTTTATCGGCCCCAATGGCTTACAAAATGGAGCCAAAATTTATCTCAGGCCTAGTTCTGAGTACTACTAGCGATACTACCGCTATTTATTGGGCGGTACACCACCTGCCATTGACACTAGGTGAACCACCACCTATCTGGGCGATACCACCCACCTATAGAGCCTTAGTGACTGGGCTTGGTGGTACCATCTCCCTGATAAGTGTGGTACTGATCCATAGCGGTATTAACTATCGTTGTACCATCGCCAGACCACTCTGAGGCTGAGCCTCAAACAGTTTCCCACCCCCACCCAGTCTGGGTAAGTGGCACCGACTGACTGTGGCTTCCAAGTGGCTGAATGAGCCATCCAATCGGCCCAATTCAATCGAACTCTCATTGACTTCTGGTGGGGACTCTCGCTAATCTTTTGACGAGCTTTCGGCGAACTCCTCACGAACTTTTGGCTAACGTCCCAATGAACTGCCGGTGAGCTTTCGTTACTATGATTTATCGATCCTTCATGTCTCCCCCTGATTCATCCCGACCTGACCCGTTTATTGACTCCAGTTCACATTTTGATTCTTCTTGTATTATTTTGCCTTTTACATGATGCGTATTCGTCCTGCATCACTTATCCACCCTAAACACTCTTGATTAAGATCATTACTTCTCAATTGATTTCATATCAAATCCAAAATTCCTATCTCTCCCTTTTTGATGATGACAACCATCGATGACGGAGTTCCCTTAACTCCCCCTATCATATGCCAAGTTGAGACAAGACAAACTTGGAATTCAAAGGAAGCACACCTTTTGAATTCAAGCGCAACAATTTTTGATTATAGTGATCAATGCACTATATCCATATTTTATTTTTATACGTGTGGAGTTTCAAGTCTACAAAGGTATAACATGCACAATTTCATCACTTCATGCTTATGCCAAAATTAACAATCTTTTGAGCTAACATTCATGATACCAAAGCAGTCATATTTTCAAATCATTTTGGGTATAAACATACCTGATACTAAAGTAATGTTTCTAAAGGTACTACCTTGAATTGTGCGGAAGAGCGCGGGATGTAATCAAGTAATTTTGTAGTAAAGAGATTGCATAAATAGAATGCAAACCGAGTTTTATAGTGTTTCATGTTGTTACTTACATCCACTCCGTCGATTCCTCTTCCGTCGAGGCCACTAGCATCCACTATCGATCTTTCTTTCCACGGCGAAGACAACTGACCTACCTTTTACAAACCCCTTTCTCCTTTTCACAGTTTCAGGATACAACCTTTAACAAACACACACACATACACACTACACCCTCTCGAAACAGATTTTTAGTTTATGCTATAGGAAGGAGATTTCTCAAGAGATTTCTAACAGTATAATTTCTCACTTTTAAACTTCTGTACTTGTGTTTGTTAACTAGGGATGTTGGCTATACCACTGCCTACCACATCTCAAGCTATGCCCATGACGGTGTTACCTGTCTTGGGTCATTGGTTTATGCCTTTCATTTGCCCAACCCCATCCTTACAGGTCTCAATTGGCCCTAATGGGTTGGCCCAAATCCAATCCCCATTATGGTTAACTAAATTCTAAGATATTTTCTATGCTAAACAGTCGTAAATGAAAGTTTCTCCCGGCGGCTTTTCGGAATCCGTCCGGTGAACTTTCGACGATCTCTCACAATGTTACGTGGACTCCCGCAAGCTCCTGGATTCCCGATGATCTTCTGGCGATTTTGACTACTTCTTTAAGCAAGCCCAAGGACTTCTCATTGTTTCGGAGAACTTCCGATAAATCTCGACTCCTAACGAACTCACGTTCTTGACCTCTGATATTTCATTTTGCTTTATGCCTTGCTAGTGTATTAATCCTGCACATGTAACCACCCTTCTATCTAGACAATATTACTAACATGAAATCATGTTGTTTTGTATGTCATTGGTCTATCGCACTGCTTTGTCCGATCTTGAGCGCATCGTCCTCTCTTTATGGCTTATATTGCCAAATCGGCTAGTTGACCTCCGTAACCCACTATCTTTGGTGTATATATGCTCTTCTCCCGATACCCGAATCCATGGCCCGAAGCCTTCTGGTCGATACTTCGACGATAGTCCTTCGCTTGACGTCCAATCTTCTGACATGGTCCACCGGCCCACACGATTCTTCTTGCTTTAAATTGTCTCATCCTTATCGAAGCATTCCTACGTCCACGCAAACAACATATCAAATCCAACACTTAGCAATTGGTTTTCATATGGATAGGCTCAAAGGCTTTGATGGATATGTGTTTTGATACACCGATCCTGATCGCATCATCATTTTTGATACACCCTGAAGGTCGATCAATATATCGAAACTCCCGCAAGTTTCATTTATTTCTCCAAAAGTTCGTTGAGTTCGCCGAAAGCTCGTCCACAGATTATCGGGATTTCACCAGAATTCACTGAGAGTTCGGTTGAAGTGGGCTGATTGGATGGCTCATTCAGACATTGGAGCCACGTCAAGTGGTGGCACTGACCAACTGGGTGGTGGAACTGCTTGAGGCTCAGCCATCCCGGAGTGGTCTGGGCGATGGTACCACGCTAAGTTAATACCGCTATGCGATAGTAACCACCTTATCAGAGATATGGTACACAGGCCCCTCCTAAGGGGCTCCTATCAGGTGGTGTATCCGCCTAACTGGGGTGGTTTTCCCTAGTGTTCCATCTGCAGGTGGTGCTACCGCAGCCCAATCCTATTCCGATTACCGTTAGTAACCGTCAGAAACCTAGGTGAGATACTTTTGGCCTCCATTTTTAATCCATTGGGGCCTATAATTGTTAGGATTGAGTCGGCACTAATAGGGGGGGGTGTGAATTAGTGTCAGCGATTAAAACCGTCGTTTCGAAAATCTTTTCGTATGATAAACAACGGACTCGAAGTGCTTAACTTAAAGCGTGTTCAGAAAGGTGTGCAACAACAGTAATAAGAAGTCAGCATGTATGAAGTATTGAAGTTTAGTAAATAGCATGTGAAATGCAGAACCAGAGAACACGCCAATTTATAGTGTTTCGTCAAATGACCTACCTCACTTGCGAGCCCTTCTTCGAGAGGCTCCCAACTTTTCCCTAGCAAATCACTTTGAGGGGAAGGACAAATACCCCTCTTACAACCTTTTTTTAAAAACAAGTGGTTCACACTCCTTAACAATTTTCAACGAGAAAGGAATGAGGGTGAACACTCAAGTCAATTTGAAACAGACCTTGCTAAAGACTTTGCTAAGCTTTTAAATCTCAATCTATTGCTTCGTCAGAAAGTTATAATCTCTGCTGAGATTGCGGGGTATTTATTAGCCCTTAAGAGGATTTCATTTGTGGGCTCCAAAATTTGAATTCCTCTTCGGTTTCCCGAAGCTACGGTGCCACCACCTGTCAATGGCGGTGCCCCGGCCTACAGTTCTTACACTGATAGTGTACTATGCGGTGCCACCAGCCCAGTCCATGGTATGCCCCCGCCCAGACCGGCGGTACCAACCCACCGCCTTATCCTCGGGCTCTAGGCGGTTCCACCGCCTCACTGTTTCAGCTTCTAGTTGGGCTCCCCAACTTGCTCAACTAGGCCGAACTTTGGCCCAAATTGGCCCCTACTTATGTTATAAGATTAACACCTAATCCTACCCCTAATTAACATTCTAAAATGAATTTAAGACTTTCCTAATCTCCTAACAAAGTCCGCAGTCAATACTCTTCCGGCGAGCTTCGGCGAACTTCCAACGTTCTCCGATAAACTCTCGGAAACCATTCTACGGACTCCCGGCAAGCTCCTAGCTTCACAAGTTGATCTTGGCAAGTTTCCGATTGAGCTTCTTCGGCAAGCTACGAATCTTTCTCGGTGAGCTCCGAAACTTCCCGACGTACCTTCCGGTGCAGCTTCGGAAACCCTCGGCAACTCCCTACTCAATCTCGGCTAGTTCCGGCAGCTTCCCCGACAACCTTCACTATTTCCATCAGACTCTCAACTCTCCAAACGAATCCTGCACGCCTTTGACTCTCGCCACGTTGTTTCGCTTTATGTCTTCATCGTTATCGTAGTTAATCCTACAACACCCAAGAACAAACTCTACTCCGACTAGACAATTATTACACAACCGAATTGACATTCTATTACGCGCACGTCATTGGTTGGCGCTTCATTCGATTCTTCATCATATCCGTCCTCTCTGCGGCTTGTTGCCCAATCGCGGTTGCCTCCGCAACCCCGATATCCTTGGTGCAATTCCGCTCTCCTTGGCCCAATGCCCAACGTCCGAAGCGTTCTGCCATCCAATATCCTGACGTGTCTCCTCCAGCGCAACGTCAATTCCTCCTGCGCAACACTGTCTATCCTGATCGAGTAGACCGCATAACCTCAAATCGTTAAACATTAAACACAATCAATAGTTTTCATCATCAAAATCCGAGATTCAACAATATAAGGTAAATTAACAAATAGAAAGCAAACGCAGACTTTTATAGTGGATCGGTCATTGTGACCAACATCCACTTCTGATCCTCCTCCGTTAGATCCCCAGCGTCCACTAATAATCTTCTTTCAATAGCCGAAGAATCAATTACCCTTTTCCCCCACCTTCTCCTTTTCACAGGTTTAGGAGACACATTTTACAAGCACTCACTCCTCTGTAAATAGAATTTTAACTTAAGTTAAGGAGATGATCTCTCAGTAATTGCTATAGCAGTTTCCCTACTTTAAGTTTCTCCTATGCTTGTGTCTCTAAGAAGGTATAAGAGTAATGTATATCTCCTTGGATTTCAAACTTGGAGCCTAGAAATATCTTATCCCTGTTTTTCCAGGTTACTGGTTGTATCCACCCCCAGACTAGTGGTACCATCCCGACAGCCTGATGGCACCATCGCTTGACACCGTCCCTAGACTCTCCTTGTATACTACGCCACAGACACTCTTTGGGCTTCATTTGCTCAACCTAGCCCAAACCTTGGGCTCAAGTAGCTCTTTATTGAGTTGGCCCAATTCTAACCCCCTATGGGCTAAATTATGCATTTTAAGACAAAACACTAAGCAAATAAAGTCTGATTAGTCCAGGTTTTTCTTTCTTCGGTCGATCTTCTTGTAATCTCTCGATAATTTCTAATAGTGGACTTCCCACAAACCTTGGACTCACGCTGTGATCTTCTTGTGAGTTTCTAATACGCTTCATTTCAAACTCCTGGACTTCTTGTCCATCCTGGTAGAACTCCGACGAACATCCGAACTTTCCCAACAACTCTCTATCCCAACGAATCTCGTTTTTGACCTCCAGGACTTCATTTTGCTTTATGTCTTTATCGCTATCAAGTAATCCTGCACCTCCCTAAAATGTACTTTCGATCTAGACAAATATTTCATTGGCAAGCTCTTTGACTTCTTGTCAATTCTGGTAGAACTTCCGATGAACGTCGAACGTCCAACGAACTCTCGAACTCCTAATGAATCTGTTCTTGACTCTAGACTTCATTTTGCTTTAGTCTTGCTCACTATCATCGTTAATCCTGCACACTTAAAACCTGCTTCGATCAGAGAATTATTACATTAGTAAATCAAATATATGTGGCATTCATTGTTTCATGATTCGTTCGCGAATCTTCGACTCATCGTCGTCTCTTGCGGCCTTTGCCCAATGTAGCCCGTAACCTCTGCAACCTCCCATTTCTTTGGCATATTTTTGCTCTCTGATCGATGCCCACACCCATGGCCCAAGCCTTCTGCCTGATCGTCAACCGATCCTTAGCTCAGACATCCAATCTTCTAACGATGTTTCTCTCCGGCCAAACATGATTCTTCACGCTTAATTACCTCACCTTACAAAGCTTCCTGCATCACTCAAACGCAAATCAAATTTAAACATTATCATTGGTTTTCACAAATCATCACATCTAAGATTCAACATCTCCCCCCCTTTTTGATGAATAACAATCAATTGATGAAGAAGTTACCTTAACCCCCTTGTCAATATGCCCTATTGATAGAATCTTGAATTCAAAAAATTTGGAATGTTTTTAAAACATAAAAGTTCTTCTTATATTGCATGCCTCAGAATATTGACATAAACCAAATTTATTTAACCTATCAACCACAAAGATTATCCAAAATCTATCTAACCTTTCAGTGCTTCAACCCAATTCTAGCTTTTCATGCGTGACGACGCTACCCTGAAAAATTTATATAACACTGGGTGAGCATAAAGAGCTCAGCAAGCGACTAACATATCCATGCGGCGTGCAGGAGAAATTCAAGGCATGCTTTAGTACAAACAACAAAAGCCGAAATAAAGTGTTCATTTGAAATCATCTCATTTTTTATAAAATTACAAGGGTTCCTCATCGAAACAAGCTTAGACATAACAATAACAAAAGAAATTGGAGAATTTCATTGGCCCAATAAGCATTTAGCATATATCAAATGGCACCTGAAGCTTTCGTGTAATATCAAAGGCGTAAGAGTTTTTTGAGAGCATAACAATGACTATACGGAAACACTCCAAATATAACAGTGAACCGAATAGTAATACACCTTGTATGTCATTTTTGAGGTAGCATGCATTCCATTTTTATCCAAACCTAATCAAATCTCATGTAGCAAAGCTTTGGATATCATAGTCAAACCTAGAGGGCGCTGTGGACCACAAATACATAATTGATTCCATCATTTCAAGATGACTACCAAGCAAAATTTCCGCACGTCCCTGAGCTTCCATCCACCCACGTCTGAGTGAAGTCATGGGGCCGGGTATAGCATTGTCGTGCTCTATGCATAACTTCCCTTTTCATTTCTGGCACCGGTTCACAATATCCCCAGACACCAGATACAAAAGGGTAGCATTAACAATTGACAGTGGCATAGATCGGAAGCACATGCGGAAACAACCGAAAATATGCGTGTCCTTTATCAACAAGGAAATGCCAATAAAACATTACACATCATAAAGTTTAGACATACACTTTTCAGAATGATAATAAAGAATTTTCAAAGGAGACTGCAAAAGCATTTAATAGAACTCAAACTTCCACAGAAATTGAGAGACTTGATAGCAAAATTCAACAAGTTTTCCATTCTGGCCGAATTCGATGGTACATTTCCTGATTTGTTTGAGTGACCAAGCCGGCTCCAATTCACATTAAACACAGGTGTCAAAAGACGATTTACTATCTAGTCCAAGACATCAAGTTTTTCATAATTCCGGAATTTTCACTAAATTATGAGCAATTTTTTTTTTTTTTTTTTTTTGTTTTTAGATAACAGAAGGTCAGAATTGTTCTGTTCTAAATTGCTCGTCACTTTTTTGCAGAATATATAGCATCCATTTAACCGATGTTTTAGAAGCCAACGTAATTTCCAAATTCCAAACTAGGTGTCACACGAAAGATTGCGAATCTAGTTCGTAAGAATAGTTTTGCATAATTCAGGAATTTTCATTAGAGAGTTATGTCTTTCGTAAAACAGAAGGGCCGCAATTATAGTCCCTATTTTTTAGAATCTGTAGTTAATTGCATAAAAGTCATATTAGTATTTTTTTCGACTCCAACTCATTATCCAGGAAAATACAGGTCTTCGAGTCTCTTTCCAAATGGATAGGTTTTGCCAAATCAGAGTTTAGTCCAAAATGTAGGACCCAAACATGCCTGAGCAGATTAAACCGAAAATTTATCAGATTCATTTCTGGTCTCAAACGAAAAAATGTTTGGTCTCATCAGCTGAAATCTTCAAATTTTGTAGAATTGAAAAGAAACAGAGATAGGATTCTGTTATGGGGTTAGACCCTTGCGCCTTAAAAAAGTTGATTTCCAAATATGGGGAATTGATGCAAAGTCTTAAAGCTAAGATAAAACTTCTCTCTTCAATTCTTTCTCCTTCTCTTCTCTTCATTCCTTCATCCTCTTCTAATTTACGTGGCTGCAAAGGTTTTCCTTAGTTGTGTTGCTTAAATTACTTAAGGTTTGGCTCATGCTAAAATAGTGAAGTGGAACATGCTGTAGGTTTTAGGTGCCAACTTAGATAAGTCAAGTGGCTCATCCTTTCTAATGCCACAAGTCCTCCATATAATTTAATATGATAAATAACTAACTATTAAAGTACTAATAATCATGTTTTTTTTTGCAATGAGGGATGTTTTCACTCTGCCCCTCCTTAAAAGACATTTTAGTCCCTCTAAATTGTATCCCTCTTTCGGGAAAAAGATGAGGATAACTTGTCTCCTTTCTCTTCTTCCTCTAGCTCCCAAGTCGCTTCCTTTGCAGATGATACTCCACTTTACTTTAACCAGAGGATGATGCTATTCTTAAGATCTTCTCCTTTTTATCAATAACGTCATGGCTCTTCCTTGTAAAACAAGTCTTTCCTCAACCCGCAATCGCTCATACCCAATTGACATGAGAGGATTCAGTGATATACTTTCTTACATTGACATATACATATATTATGATAATGACACAATCGATGGTGTCAAGGCAATCTTGTTAAGCGATAGATCCAATTCTTTCGAGGCTCTCAAAAGTCCAATGACCTTTGGTTTAACTTTTCCTTTCTTTCCAAATCTTATAACGCCTTTGGAAGACGACCTTTAGAATACAAAATCCCACTTGGAATCGATATTCCGTCTTCTGTGTCTTGCATATCTCTTTGCTGACTTTGAGCACCTTTATCCTTTTTTAATGATAACCTGAATCTTTTTAGTAGTCTCTTGTACTTTATCCTGGGTGCTAACAATTTTCTATCACCAATTTCCTCCCAACCTATGGCGTTTCTGCAGTTTCCGCCCATACAATGCTTTCTATGTCCATCTGAATGCTCCCGAATGTAACTATTATTATAAGTGCACTCAACAAGAGAAACACTTGTCCCATTCACCTCTCCAATCCATACCATAGCTCTAAGCAAATCTCAATTACTTGAATTTTTCTTTCAGATTGACCATCAGTCTTAGGGGTGAGAGGTAAAGCTAAACTTTACTTTGGTGCCCATAGACTACTTGTAACTCCTCCACAATCTAGAAAGAAATTAGGAGTCTTATGCCAAAGATATCTCCTTCGGGCCCCCATGAAGTCTTACTATTCATTGCATCAACATAGCAAGTCGCACCTATCAGAGAATAAGTCCTATTGATTGTTAGAAATGTGCAGAGTTTGGTTAACCTATTCAACAATACCCAAATAGCATCATCCGTTCTAGAAGTTTCTGGGTATTCCCTAAACAAATCCATGGTAATGGCATCCCATTTCCATTCCGGAATCTTTAAGGGGGCTGTACCAAACCTCCAGGGCCCGGTTTCTGCTTTTGATTTTGCTGACATGTCCAAACACCTTGAAACATATATTGCATCTCAGCTTTCTTCAATGCCCTTTTCCACTAATAATGACTTTGGAGATCTTATACATTTTCCCGTGCTACCAGGGATGCATGGTGTAATCTTTGACTTGTGACCCTTACGTTTAAAATTTGGTTCTTGATATCTGGGTTATTTGGAACACATATTCTATCCCCAATCTCAATTAGGGCCATCATCTGAAATTTGAAAATCAACTATTGGTCCCTTATCAACTTCATTCCTCAGTATATTAAATGTGGATCTCTAGTTGTCCTTCCTTTAATTTGTTGAATGAGATCAGTTTGCCCTGGATTAGAGCCATCAACATGATTGAGAAGGTCCTTGCCCTTTTCTCATTACATTTTGAATCATAATTTCTTTCAATAGCTTCCTTGTTTTATAACCAGACTAGCCCTAAACTTGTTAGATTTTTCTACTATGCATCAATTATAACATTGGCTTTTACCGGGTGATAACGAATGTTTCCAATATCGAATTTCAAATAGGAATGATCATCCTTTTGTAGAATTGCAAAGCGACATTTGAACTACTAGAAGATTTGGCTTTAAAAGAAAGAGGAAAGCATTGAAGAGAGATCCAATAAAGAAAAGGGGCTTACCGATCCCGGCCCTAAAATGTTGTCTCAGGAAGCGCTCTGTAATTGAAGCTGAAGAGAAAGAGTGAGCAACGAGAGTTTGAGCAAAGATATCATATCATAGTACTAATGGCTAGATAACTAAAGAGAAATACAGAACACCAGATCAAAAAAGAACTGTGATGCTAGCTATGTGCTTGGTGTCAAGATCGTAAGAGAGAAGAAAGAGTGACCCATTCCTGCGCGCGCTGTAAGAAGCCTGATGTATGCTATGATGTGTACACGGCCCGATATTGATTAGGTTAAAGCAAGGAAGCTGTTTTCAGACGAACGAACCCAGCACCTGCGCACTGGAAGATGGTAGGATTTTAAGGTACCTGAAAGGAACAGCGGATTACATGCTATCATTGTCCGTATTTGAGCCTAGTAGGTGAGAGTGATGCTGATTGGGGAGGTGACCTAGATGAGCACAAATCGAGAAAAGGGTATGCCTTTATGCTAAATAATAGCCCCATATCTTGTCTTGGAGCAGTAAGAAGCCAAGCCAACTTGAGTAGCCTTGTCCACCATAGAGGCGGAATACATAGCATGTTAAGCATCGGTACAGGAAGCTGTTTGGTTTAGTAGGTTATTGCAGCGTCTAGGTATTCTCACTCATGCCTCAGAACCCGTGACAATTTCTTGTAACAGTATAGCGGACTTATGCCAAGGAACACTAGTATCATGGTAGAACCAAACATATGTAGAACCAAACATATTCAAGTGGAGGGGGTGTTCCAAATGCATTCTTATATAAACAAAAGAGGAAAGACATATAACAAACAGAGGAAAGAGACAACCTCTTTTCACGGGAAGGAATGTTGTCTACGTCTACGAAGCGAGGGCGAGGGCCGCCACCGAAGCTTGCAGCGGATTAGGTCAGTATGAGGCATACTCTCTATGTTATCCCATTTCTCTACCCTTCTTCTTTCTTAACTCGTTGAATCTCTTCCTTATGTCTTATCAATTACTTTAAGGAAAGTGAAAAGAGAGATGAGGCTTTGTTCATCTAGCTAGGGCTATGTTTTTCCATTAAGTTAATCCTGCTAGGGCTATGTTTTTCCACTAAGTTCATCCAGCTAGGGCTATGTTTTTCCATTAATAAGAAGATCCTTACCCAAGCAAGCAAGGTATTCGTAGATCGGAGATTGTCTAAAAGGTAATGTCATAAGGTAATGTCATAAGGAAGTGGCTGCAAGCAGTCCTATCATATAAAAGAGAAATCCGTTCCGCTTCTTCTATCTTTTCACGAGTAAGATTACATTCCAATCGTTATTTTCAATGTTCAGTTGGTCGTCGTCACACCACTCGCTGATGCGGATCTGGGAGGATGGGTCGGCTAGCATTGAATACTTTTCTTCTGTCTCTTGTTCAAATGCTTTCCCTTAGATTCGGTGCTGGTAGCATGGTCTTCTCTTAGGTTTCTCTTGGATTCGTAATGGGAGCGTTAGCACTTTTGACTGAACTTTCTTCCTTTTCCGGCATAAGAGGTGTCTTGTCTCGCCCGGTCCTCTCTCTTTGCAGCAGCTTTAGCAGTCTTCGTTGCACTAGCAGTGCTTTCCTAGCCAAACCAAAGGCTCTTCTGGATCTGATCTTGCCAGGAAGAAGAAGGCATCCAACAGACAGAGTGAGCTTCTTTCATATTTTAATGTCCTTCCGGATCACAATTTGGAGTCCGATCAAAAGAAACCCACTACCATATAACCTTAAGCCTACTTGCCTCTCTAGTATCTTTTCCATTTTTGATTGACTATCAGGACCTGTTTTGATTTAACTTCCAGTCAAATCACACCCATTATCGCATCCACCCCGTGCTTTTGGACTTCCGCAATGATAGTCGATCTGACCCACGCAAACCCGCTGAATAGAGCCTCCTTGCTACGGCTGCGACCCTCTCTATTCTTTTCTTGCTACGAACGACTTCTCGAAGCCCGTTCTCACTAAGCCCCATTCTGTGTTTTTTTTGCCCGAGAATCCAAGAGGGTTTCCTCCCAGCGTCCTTGCATTTGAACGAGTCCCACCTCCCCATATGCGTTTCGACCGTAAATTGCTCCGCTCGTTTGTAAATTGTCCACGATAGCCCTTTATTTACATGATGAGTCAGTAAGGTCTCTATTGCCTATATTGACCCAGCCTTTTCTTAGACCTTTCCACAAGCACATGTCCAAGTGTCATCTTTAGTCTTGTTAGAGTGTTAGTTCATAGGCTCCGCTCTGCAGGCATCGAACTCGGGAAGGAAGCCCTTTGTCGGAAATCCCGGATCTAACCCTCTGGAAAGGGAGTTAAGGAATAGAGCCCTTATCCAATCTAGAAAGGGAGTAAAGATGCTAGTGTATCAAGAGCCAGAAATAGTAAAGATGCTAGTGTATCAAGAGCCAGAAATAGTAAAGATGCTAGTGTATCAAGAGCCAGAAATAGTAAAGATGCTAGTGTATCAAGAGCCAGAAATAGTAAAGATGCTAGTGTATCAAGAGCCAGAAATAGTAAAGATGCTAGTGTATCAAGAGCCAGAAATAGTAAAGATGCTAGTGTATCAAGAGCCAGAAATAGTAAAGATGCTAGTGTATCAAGAGCCAGAAATAGTAAAGATGCTAGTGTATCAAGAGCCAGAAATAGTAAAGATGCTAGTGTATCAAGAGCCAGAAATAGTAAAGATGCTAGTGTATCAAGAGCCAGAAATAGTAAAGATGCTAGTGTATCAAGAGCCAGAAATAGTAAAGATGCTAGTGTATCAAGAGCCAGAAATAGTAAAGATGCTAGTGTATCAAGAGCCAGAAATAGTAAAGATGCTAGTGTATCAAGAGCCAGAAATAGTAAAGATGCTAGTGTATCAAGAGCCAGAAATAGTAAAGATGCTAGTGTATCAAGAGCCAGAAATAGTAAAGATGCTAGTGTATCAAGAGCCAGAAATAGTAAAGATGCTAGTGTATCAAGAGCCAGAAATAGTAAAGATGCTAGTGTATCAAGAGCCAGAAATAGTAAAGATGCTAGTGTATCAAGAGCCAGAAATAGTAAAGATGCTAGTGTATCAAGAGCCAGAAATAGTAAAGATGCTAGTGTATCAAGAGCCAGAAATAGTAAAGATGCTAGTGTATCAAGAGCCAGAAATAGTAAAGATGCTAGTGTATCAAGAGCCAGAAATAGTAAAGATGCTAGTGTATCAAGAGCCAGAAATAGTAAAGATGCTAGTGTATCAAGAGCCAGAAATAGTAAAGATGCTAGTGTATCAAGAGCCAGAAATAGTAAAGATGCTAGTGTATCAAGAGCCAGAAATAGTAAAGATGCTAGTGTATCAAGAGCCAGAAATAGTAAAGATGCTAGTGTATCAAGAGCCAGAAATAGTAAAGATGCTAGTGTATCAAGAGCCAGAAATAGTAAAGATGCTAGTGTATCAAGAGCCAGAAATAGTAAAGATGCTAGTGTATCAAGAGCCAGAAATAGTAAAGATGCTAGTGTATCAAGAGCCAGAAATAGTAAAGATGCTAGTGTATCAAGAGCCAGAAATAGTAAAGATGCTAGTGTATCAAGAGCCAGAAATAGTAAAGATGCTAGTGTATCAAGAGCCAGAAATAGTAAAGATGCTAGTGTATCAAGAGCCAGAAATAGTAAAGATGCTAGTGTATCAAGAGCCAGAAATAGTAAAGATGCTAGTGTATCAAGAGCCAGAAATAGTAAAGATGCTAGTGTATCAAGAGCCAGAAATAGTAAAGATGCTAGTGTATCAAGAGCCAGAAATAGTAAAGATGCTAGTGTATCAAGAGCCAGAAATAGTAAAGATGCTAGTGTATCAAGAGCCAGAAATAGTAAAGATGCTAGTGTATCAAGAGCCAGAAATAGTAAAGATGCTAGTGTATCAAGAGCCAGAAATAGTAAAGATGCTAGTGTATCAAGAGCCAGAAATAGTAAAGATGCTAGTGTATCAAGAGCCAGAAATAGTAAAGATGCTAGTGTATCAAGAGCCAGAAATAGTAAAGATGCTAGTGTATCAAGAGCCAGAAATAGTAAAGATGCTAGTGTATCAAGAGCCAGAAATAGTAAAGATGCTAGTGTATCAAGAGCCAGAAATAGTAAAGATGCTAGTGTATCAAGAGCCAGAAATAGTAAAGATGCTAGTGTATCAAGAGCCAGAAATAGTAAAGATGCTAGTGTATCAAGAGCCAGAAATAGTAAAGATGCTAGTGTATCAAGAGCCAGAAATAGTAAAGATGCTAGTGTATCAAGAGCCAGAAATAGTAAAGATGCTAGTGTATCAAGAGCCAGAAATAGTAAAGATGCTAGTGTATCAAGAGCCAGAAATAGTAAAGATGCTAGTGTATCAAGAGCCAGAAATAGTAAAGATGCTAGTGTATCAAGAGCCAGAAATAGTAAAGATGCTAGTGTATCAAGAGCCAGAAATAGTAAAGATGCTAGTGTATCAAGAGCCAGAAATAGTAAAGATGCTAGTGTATCAAGAGCCAGAAATAGTAAAGATGCTAGTGTATCAAGAGCCAGAAATAGTAAAGATGCTAGTGTATCAAGAGCCAGAAATAGTAAAGATGCTAGTGTATCAAGAGCCAGAAATAGTAAAGATGCTAGTGTATCAAGAGCCAGAAATAGTAAAGATGCTAGTGTATCAAGAGCCAGAAATAGTAAAGATGCTAGTGTATCAAGAGCCAGAAATAGTAAAGATGCTAGTGTATCAAGAGCCAGAAATAGTAAAGATTATTTCTTCTTTATTCACATATTATTTCTTCTTTATTCACATATTATTTCTTCTTTATTCACATATTATTTCTTCTTTATTCACATATTATTTCTTCTTTATTCACATATTATTTCTTCTTTATTCACATATTATTTCTTCTTTATTCACATATTATTTCTTCTTTATTCACATATTATTTCTTCTTTATTCACATATTATTTCTTCTTTATTCACATATTATTTCTTCTTTATTCACATATTATTTCTTCTTTATTCACATATTATTTCTTCTTTATTCACATATTATTTCTTCTTTATTCACATATTATTTCTTCTTTATTCACATATTATTTCTTCTTTATTCACATATTATTTCTTCTTTATTCACATATTATTTCTTCTTTATTCACATATTATTTCTTCTTTATTCACATATTATTTCTTCTTTATTCACATATTATTTCTTCTTTATTCACATATTATTTCTTCTTTATTCACATATTATTTCTTCTTTATTCACATATTATTTCTTCTTTATTCACATATTATTTCTTCTTTATTCACATATTATTTCTTCTTTATTCACATATTATTTCTTCTTTATTCACATATTATTTCTTCTTTATTCACATATTATTTCTTCTTTATTCACATATTATTTCTTCTTTATTCACATATTATTTCTTCTTTATTCACATATTATTTCTTCTTTATTCACATATTATTTCTTCTTTATTCACATATTATTTCTTCTTTATTCACATATTATTTCTTCTTTATTCACATATTATTTCTTCTTTATTCACATATTATTTCTTCTTTATTCACATATTATTTCTTCTTTATTCACATATTATTTCTTCTTTATTCACATATTATTTCTTCTTTATTCACATATTATTTCTTCTTTATTCACATATTATTTCTTCTTTATTCACATATTATTTCTTCTTTATTCACATATTATTTCTTCTTTATTCACATATTATTTCTTCTTTATTCACATATTATTTCTTCTTTATTCACATATTATTTCTTCTTTATTCACATATTATTTCTTCTTTATTCACATATTATTTCTTCTTTATTCACATATTATTTCTTCTTTATTCACATATTATTTCTTCTTTATTCACATATTATTTCTTCTTTATTCACATATTATTTCTTCTTTATTCACATCACATATTGAAAACAACCTATAAAACCACTTATTTCATACCAGAAAAAGACATGAGCTCATCCTAATGAGAAACTAGGGCAAAGAGCAGAAGAAACGCGCAGCAGGCATAAATCCGGAGCCATCAGACAAAAAGGAACGGAGTAGAAAAAACACCAGAAAGAATGACTTCACTGGTGTACATGATCATTATGATTTATGATTGTTCGATGAATTCCATGTAGCAGAAGACGAGAACCTGCAGGCGGGCATAGGGAAAGCTCTCATGGCTGTTGCCAATAACACATTCTTAAGGGTATTGGATGGGCAGCAGTGCTGGTGAGACACGAAGTATGGCAAAATGTTCCATAAGAAAAGGAATGTACCCGTTGTCACTATCACTAATTACCCTGTAGGTAGTATACGAGAGAAGGGGCCCGGCCCTTCCATGAAAGATGAATGAGGTTACGATTCACCAGTAGGATACCAGCATTAAAGGCAGAAAGGGTAATCCCAACTCTGTGGGGGTGCATACTGAGGAGGCTCATTCAGAAGGGAGTACAGTGGGATCATGCAAAAAACATACCCATTGGATATAATGAAGAGGAGGCAAAGATACGCATGCTGCTAAAGAACGAACTTAGAACCCCCGCCAGAAACACATGAAAAATAGAACACCCATTTGGACTAGGTGATGTAGAGAGACATCTTGAGCAGGGAGGGAGCGCAATACTCACACACACTACCGAGAGCAAACAAAGCTTGAAAGTTGCCGGTGCTTGCATAGTGCCGAGGAGCCGCATCACAACGAGTAAATCAACTTTAATGCTAAAGCCAGTGTGCAACAAATGTGCTCCAAACTGGAACTGGGGATTCAACCACCCCCTAACAAGTATTGGAATGAAACAAGTAATTCAACCACCCCGTAACTACACCCATAATAGGCGCAACCAAACCTATGACATTAATGACTTAATTACACCCCTGCCCTACCATAAAAAGTAAGTAAACAACACTACCCCTGAACTACACACATGATAGGCAATAGTGACCCCGAGATAGGCAATAGGCACCCCCGAGACTCCAGCCAGTAAATGTTAGCGCAACTCTAAGGAAGAGAGAATATTGGCATAAGATAAGACAAGAGAAGAACCATTAACTATGCGGAACCAACAAGCAACGGAAAATAGAAAGTCGCGCTTAGTATAGTTTCACCCATATGCGCCTATGTTCAACGTAGCTCAAAGTTAACAGTTAGTTTTGAACGAAGCAAATGCAGTGTTTTTACTTGTGCTTCTATATACGTATAGCTAGATGACATGAAACCAAGCTAACAAGCAAGTCAGTAAACCAACCTGCCTGCCCGAGCCTAACGAGCAAGTAAGTGAACCTGCCTAGCCTACCTGAGTAACTTCATTCAACCAGCCTGCCCTACCCATACAAGCAAGTCAGTAAACCAGCCTGCCCCGAGTCACTTCATTGAACAACTACCCTAGCCTCGTATTGGAATGACAGAAGCCTCCCCTACCGCTTACACTTGATCTCTTCTCTTGTGGGTGCCGGTATTGTAACACTTAAGGGAAGTAATGGAGTTAGTTTACCCATTTCTCTCATATGAGGTGCATATTCTTTAGAGTCAGCAGAGAGAACATTAGAGTCCACTGATGGAGCGGAACCCGTTTTCTAGCTTAGAGGTGCAGCTCCCGACGAAGAAAGAACTTGCTCCGTTTCGATACTAGCTTCTATGCAAAGTGCTCGAAACGATAGATGAAATTCATGATTTATTTACTTTACAAGAAGGGAATAGGGGTATTTCTATGGAGAAAGTAATTAGAGCGGAAGAGGAATAAGAGGTTGAACCCGCTAACTGAAAGGGTGTTGTTGGCTCTAAGCCAGAAACAAGTAATGGAAAGGGAGTTGACAGTGTTGCTTAAGGGTAAGAAAGTTACTAAGTTCGGTGGGCCTATTTGTTCCGTTATTAATGTCAGGAAAGGAGTGCTGTGACTTCTTTATCTGATCAGTGCACTCAATGAAACAACTCGGGCAGCATCAATTCGTTCTTTCTAGTATAGAATCCGCAGTGCGAAAGTCCGCGGGAAGGTCCGTTTCAATACTTGTTGCATAAGCTGGATCAGAATCAGTGCCGGTCAGATTTCAAAGAAAGGGACTTGTTCAGTGCGTAGTAGTGTCTTTACTACTTTCGATGCCAAGTGTTTGATACGCATTATTGGAATTCTTTACGTGACAGGGTGATGCGATCTGAGGTGAGGCTGCCGATAAGAATGATTCAAGTAGTGAGTAAGCTCAACCAGTATAATATGTGCACAGTCCCCCTTTTCTTTATGAAATAGTAGTCAAGCCCTTCCTCTTTTAATAGTAGTCAAGGCCAGGCCCCCTTCTGAATTTCCAAGTCGTCGGCGTACAGGAAAAGACATACAACTATGGAATTTCTGAGAAACCTAAGATTGAGCAGAGCAGGGAATGGAACTAGAAACCATTCGGAAAGAAGGTAAGCTAAAAGATGTACAGCTAATAGTAAGGTAAACAGGAGCAAGACGGTATGCAAGAAATGAATGGAAAGGATGGAGGCGGTCAACAATTCCTCCATCTGTCCCCGTTGTTCTGTCCACGAATAGCTTCTGTGCTTCTTCATTCGCGCTCTGTTCTGTTCTAATCACTTCGATTCCCGTACACAAGTATAGTACCTTCCTTCAAATAGATGGATTCCCCTTCCTAATATCGATAAGTACCTATGTAAGCGAATCCCAGCTAACTACAGCATCTTTCCAGTAGTGCGCCGAGGACCGAGTCAAACATCAATTTCTTCCTCACCCTTATCCAGCTTCCTTCCCTGTTCCTACTTATGATACCGCTTATGCTTCAAAGTGAGTCAAAGTCAGATATGATTCTGCTCACACTTCACTTTCCTATCCCGCTTCGTCGATTACAGCTTTACATGATCCTTTCTTCGACTTCTTATAAGGATCCTGATCTTTCAACCCGAACAGAACACCTTTATACTGCTGATTCTGTTGCTTGTTCCGTAAAGCATTAATCTAGCTGTGGGGCAGTCAACTCAGAATTCTTCAATACCAACTTTCTCCGTTAGCACTTTTACGTGCCGTCAAACATTCAAATGAAACAACTTCCTTACGTGCCGTCAAACATTCAAATGAAACAACTTCCTTACGTGCCGTCAAACATTCAAATGAAACAACTTCCTTACGTGCCGTCAAACATTCAAATGAAACAACTTCCTTACGTGCCGTCAAACATTCAAATGAAACAACTTCCTTACGTGCCGTCAAACATTCAAATGAAACAACTTCCTTACGTGCCGTCAAACATTCAAATGAAACAACTTCCTTACGTGCCGTCAAACATTCAAATGAAACAACTTCCTTACGTGCCGTCAAACATTCAAATGAAACAACTTCCTTACGTGCCGTCAAACATTCAAATGAAACAACTTCCTTACGTGCCGTCAAACATTCAAATGAAACAACTTCCTTACGTGCCGTCAAACATTCAAATGAAACAACTTCCTTACGTGCCGTCAAACATTCAAATGAAACAACTTCCTTACGTGCCGTCAAACATTCAAATGAAACAACTTGTGGGGCAGTCAACTCAGAATTCTTCAATACCAACTTTCTCCGTTAGCACTTTGCCCCGGGAAGTCCGCTTTAGCGCAAGTCAAAGAATGAGAGCAGTCAAGGAAAACAGGAAAACAGAATGCAAATAAGGAATTGAGACTCCTAACTAACGCCATAGTAACTCGCAGGAATTGACACTCCGTTAGCTCTTAGTCATGTATGTGCTCCCTAATTGTTCTTAGCGCCCTTGCTTATTGGGTTCGAGCAAACATGTAGTCTGATTGTTACGAGTAAAACATTCAAATGAAACAACTTCCTTACGTGCCGTCAAACATTCAAATGAAACTACTCCCTTACGTGCCGAGTCAACTCAAAAGTGCCGAGGCGACAAAGAATGAAACCAGCCTCACCGAGCCTAGTAACTTCATGAAACAAGTAAGTGAACCAGCCCACAAAGTAAGTGAACTACCCGAGCATCAAAGCCGACCTCTCATAACAATACTTGAGAACTGTAACTGGAGTCGGAAGTAGAGCAGGAGCCAGAGGATAGTGATAGTTTACCCAGTTTACCCTTTCACTACTAGGAGCCAGAGTTCAACCAAAACCGCCCTTTTTTGTGTAGTTGCGAGTTGCTAGTGGAATTCCATTCTGAACTTCAATACCTGAGTATAGGTCGGCAATAAAGTAATAAAGATAGGTCGGGTCGGCAGGGGAAAAGATAGTAATTAATAAGAGAGGTGGGCAAGGTAGACAATAAGGCTTTACTTTCCGTTTCGTTAAGGGTAGTCGAGTGAGTTGGAGCAATCAGATAGTCTCCTCTAATAAGAGAAGATCCAAGCCAGAGTGCAAAGAGATGGGAATTCCGTATTTCTTGGCTTTACCATGGTCCAAGCATTAAGGTGAAGGTAAGGCGTTTCATTCAATACTCGCTCCACTAATTGTCTAGGAAAGTAGTTAGGGTTGTAAGTTCAGAAAGTTATGGTATAGATTGCTGGCCAAGTCACGTATACAAACGGACAAGTCGACAACTAGGTGAATTCTTATACAACGGAGTTCAATTCATACTTGCTGAATTCTTATCCTCGTGAAGTAAACTCGACTCTCTACCTTTCTACCTGAATTCTTCTCCTCCGTTTGATAGCTTAGAGTATGCAAACATACGGATGCGCATAAGGAACTACGCCCAACCACTAAAAACCAACGAAAAGCACAAAGAAATTGTACTCGTAGATGTAGAGAGACTACTCCAGCCGGTAGATAGTGCAATACATACTCCCAAGAGCAAACACAGCTTGAAAGCAGTAATAGCTTGCAAGGTAGACAGGAGCTGCATCGCAGTACACGAGTACATACACATTAACGCTCAAGGGGGTGTAGAACAAATGTGCTCCAAACATCTTGCAGAGGGGGAAGTCGCTCATACCGAGGGAGAGAGCCTATCACTCTGAGAATTCGTCTACGTACCTCTAAAAAGCACCAAACGGATGAAACGAGACCATACCTAGCGCTTCAAAACCGGTAATTGCCTCAGATCCGGATCAAGCTTTCGATTCTGATCTCGAAGACTTTCATTGCACTACTTCCACCATATAGGGGTAGGAGACTTCTTGTCCCGTTTACAGCAACTGAATTCGACTCTAGTACAGATGCGTTTGCTGCTTACTTTCGCACAGCTTCAAATACTTCCTAAGATCCGGATCCTCTTGCTAATGCAGATCCTTTTGTTTAGGCTTTCGTTAACAGGACGGACGAGTAGTTGCTCGTCTAGCCCAAACTCCTTTAGCGCTTTTAGCTCACTTTAGCTATTAAGAGCGTTAGCTTGGCAGTTTCCTGTTTGTTCCCTTGCGGCGGTTAGCTTGGCAGTTTCCTGTTTGTTCCCTTGCGGCGGTTAGCTTGGCAGTTTCCTGTTTGTTCCCTTGCGGCGGTTAGCTTGGCAGTTTCCTGTTTGTTCCCTTGCGGCGGTTAGCTTGGCAGTTTCCTGTTTGTTCCCTTGCGGCGGTTAGCTTGGCAGTTTCCTGTTTGTTCCCTTGCGGCGGTTAGCTTGGCAGTTTCCTGTTTGTTCCCTTGCGGCGGTTAGCTTGGCAGTTTCCTGTTTGTTCCCTTGCGGCGGTTAGCTTGGCAGTTTCCTGTTTGTTCCCTTGCGGCGGTTAGCTTGGCAGTTTCCTGTTTGTTCCCTTGCGGCGGTTAGCTTGGCAGTTTCCTGTTTGTTCCCTTGCGGCGGTTAGCTTGGCAGTTTCCTGTTTGTTCCCTTGCGGCGGTTAGCTTGGCAGTTTCCTGTTTGTTCCCTTGCGGCGGTTAGCTTGGCAGTTTCCTGTTTGTTCCCTTGCGGCGGTTAGCTTGGCAGTTTCCTGTTTGTTCCCTTGCGGCGGTTAGCTTGGCAGTTTCCTGTTTGTTCCCTTGCGGCGGTTAGCTTGGCAGTTTCCTGTTTGTTCCCTTGCGGCGGTTAGCTTGGCAGTTTCCTGTTTGTTCCCTTGCGGCGGTTAGCTTGGCAGTTTCCTGTTTGTTCCCTTGCGGCGGTTAGCTTGGCAGTTTCCTGTTTGTTCCCTTGCGGCGGTTAGCTTGGCAGTTTCCTGTTTGTTCCCTTGCGGCGGTTAGCTTGGCAGTTTCCTGTTTGTTCCCTTGCGGCGGTTAGCTTGGCAGTTTCCTGTTTGTTCCCTTGCGGCGGTTAGCTTGGCAGTTTCCTGTTTGTTCCCTTGCGGCGGTTAGCTTGGCAGTTTCCTGTTTGTTCCCTTGCGGCGGTTAGCTTGGCAGTTTCCTGTTTGTTCCCTTGCGGCGGTTAGCTTGGCAGTTTCCTGTTTGTTCCCTTGCGGCGGTTAGCTTGGCAGTTTCCTGTTTGTTCCCTTGCGGCGGTTAGCTTGGCAGTTTCCTGTTTGTTCCCTTGCGGCGGTTAGCTTGGCAGTTTCCTGTTTGTTCCCTTGCGGCGGTTAGCTTGGCAGTTTCCTGTTTGTTCCCTTGCGGCGGTTAGCTTGGCAGTTTCCTGTTTGTTCCCTTGCGGCGGTTAGCTTGGCAGTTTCCTGTTTGTTCCCTTGCGGCGGTTAGCTTGGCAGTTTCCTGTTTGTTCCCTTGCGGCGGTTAGCTTGGCAGTTTCCTGTTTGTTCCCTTGCGGCGGTTAGCTTGGCAGTTTCCTGTTTGTTCCCTTGCGGCGGTTAGCTTGGCAGTTTCCTGTTTGTTCCCTTGCGGCGGTTAGCTTGGCAGTTTCCTGTTTGTTCCCTTGCGGCGGTTAGCTTGGCAGTTTCCTGTTTGTTCCCTTGCGGCGGTTAGCTTGGCAGTTTCCTGTTTGTTCCCTTGCGGCGGTTAGCTTGGCAGTTTCCTGTTTGTTCCCTTGCGGCGGTTAGCTTGGCAGTTTCCTGTTTGTTCCCTTGCGGCGGTTAGCTTGGCAGTTTCCTGTTTGTTCCCTTGCGGCGGTTAGCTTGGCAGTTTCCTGTTTGTTCCCTTGCGGCGGTTAGCTTGGCAGTTTCCTGTTTGTTCCCTTGCGGCGGTTAGCTTGGCAGTTTCCTGTTTGTTCCCTTGCGGCGGTTAGCTTGGCAGTTTCCTGTTTGTTCCCTTGCGGCGGTTAGCTTGGCAGTTTCCTGTTTGTTCCCTTGCGGCGGTTAGCTTGGCAGTTTCCTGTTTGTTCCCTTGCGGCGGTTAGCTTGGCAGTTTCCTGTTTGTTCCCTTGCGGCGGTTAGCTTGGCAGTTTCCTGTTTGTTCCCTTGCGGCGGTTAGCTTGGCAGTTTCCTGTTTGTTCCCTTGCGGCGGTTAGCTTGGCAGTTTCCTGTTTGTTCCCTTGCGGCGGTTAGCTTGGCAGTTTCCTGTTTGTTCCCTTGCGGCGGTTAGCTTGGCAGTTTCCTGTTTGTTCCCTTGCGGCGGTTAGCTTGGCAGTTTCCTGTTCTCTAGCAGCAGATCTTGTTCCATCTTCTAGTTCTCGTACACTTGCTTTGACTTCGACTTCAGATGAGTATTCGGATCCAGCAGATGCTGATTCAAATGGCTTCAACTAATTCTAAAAAGGGAGCTTATGTAACTCCACCCTCATTGATTAACACAAGCAACCGACCCGAACTCGACTCTAAAGTGACTTATTGTCTTCCCACACCTCCACTATAGTCACTATTAACGGAATTAGGCTCCTAACTATAAACTCGTTAAGTAACTTGCCCGTAACTATTCACGGAATTAGGCTCATCTCTAGCTCTTTCAAAAAATACTGGTTTTGGTGACCGAGTGCTGTGTTCGGGAGCGGCAGGAGCTTCTGGTTTCCTTAATAAGTAGAAGATATAATTTAGTAGGGGAGAAGCCGACAAAGGTTCTCGATTGACTCATAGCTTAACACAAGCACTTAATCTTCTCCTCTGGCTCTGGCTCCCGAGCACATAGCAAGTAATAAATAAAATTAGAACATGTTATTTCAGAGTCCTCATTTTGCCCTGCAAGTAACTGGCTTCAAAGCCGATACTCTCTTCTTCCTCGACCTGAAACTAATGCTCTTTGAACTCTGGCTTGGCTTGGCTCTACCGGGGCTCCTGCCGCGCAACACCAACAAGAGTGAACTGGTTAAGTAGCCTACAAAATACTAATCGACTAAGATCAGAATGAAACACTGCCCAACTCAGCTACAAATGATGCTTTAAAGAAAAAAAGAACTAATCACCGCGGCTAACAACAGTAATGGACCAGGTTACGGGCAAGGCGGATACCAACGCTTCTCATAAAGTAGCGGGTGACAAGCAGGCTAGAGCAACGATAAACGAACAAGAAAACTCAATATAGTGAGCATCGCACTCGAAACTAGTAATTCACTACAAACCTGATAGCCTTTCAACTCAAAGACGGGAACTTCACTAGTGAGAACAAGGCCGATACTGTGACTCAAAAGAATAGGACAACTGCTAATAGAGCTCGAACCCTGGCATCTAGGTCTCTCCTTCCGGGCTTTTCTTCTTTCGCTACTAACTATAGGATAGGGCTTAGTGCTCTACCTTTGATTCGGACTTTACTTATAACTAGGCTTGATTACCTCTCTGCTACTACCACCTTTTACTTTACAACTTCAATTGTATAGGCTTTCAATGCATTAGAAGCTCGATTTTCTGTATTCAATGATCTATTTGCCATAAACCCCAGCAAGTTATGCTTTAGTTAATTTCAAACTCATCTATTTATTGGTAAAGGAAGAGAAAAGTCACTACTAAAGCCAAGCAACGCGGGGTAAGCTACGTGTAGAACCCTAAAAACATCTCTACCTTCTTTGACTCTTCAACTAGGGACTCTTAGCCTAGCACAGTTTTCTTTCATCCCCGCTCCCGTATTTCAAAACGGATAATCCCACCTCAAATACGTGGTTCACTAGAGAGCTGCCAGTACTCAATCTCATTCTTACTTCCCAGTGGGGACTTCACTTCTATTCTCTAAACACTGAATCGGATCCTTTCCTTACTGACCTTAATGCTCTTTTGCTTGCTATCAATCAGGCTTGCTTGACTATCTAAGAAACTGCATCTATGCTTGAAACCTAACACTATTCACTTTCGTTCTTCCCCTCCTTGGTTTGATCCTACATATACTAACTTCTATTCTTTACACCACCCCTAACAAGTATTTCCTAACTACCCGAGACTAGTAATAGAATGAGGAGCTGAGGGAACCACCCGACCCGAGTCACAGAATTGAACTCAGGAGTCAAAGAATCAGAATGGAGAGGACCGATCAAAGCCCGAACCCTAGTACTCAGAATCAAACTCAGCAGCTCGAGCCTAAGACCAGTGAGTCAAGGAATGGAGCTCAGAATGGAACTAGTGAATTGCAGACTCAAACCACCAAGCAACTACTACGAACGCATCACAAGTCAGAACTCATATGATATGGCTTAATGAGCTATTGCCAAGTCCTGTCTCCGTGGCGGTAGCGAGTTACAGACAGAGAATCAAACCGGCCGGACTCAGACTGAGCTCCCACTGGATCAGCCTCTAAAAAAAAAAAAAAAAAAAAAAAAAAAAAAAAAAAAAAAAAAAAAAAAAAAAAAAAAAAAAAAAAAAAAAAAAAAAAAAAAAAAAAAAAAAAAAAAAAAAAAAAAAAAAAAAAAAAAAAAAAAAAAAAAAAAAAAAAAAAAAAAAAAAAAAAAAAAAAAAAAAAAAAAAAAAAAAAAAAAAAAAAAAAAAAAAAAAAAAAAAAAAAAAAAAAAAAAAAAAAAAAAAAAAAAAAAAAAAAAAAAAAAAAAAAAAAAAAAAAAAAAAAAAAAAAAAAAAAAAAAAAAAAAAAAAAAAAAAAAAAAAAAAAAAAAAAAAAAAAAAAAAAAAAAAAAAAAAAAAAAAAAAAAAAAAAAAAAAAAAAAAAAAAAAAAAAAAAAAAAAAAAAAAAAAAAAAAAAAAAAAAAAAAAAAAAAAAAAAAAAAAAAAAAAAAAAAAAAAAAAAAAAAAAAAAAAAAAAAAAAAAAAAAAAAAAAAAAAAAAAAAAAAAAAAAAAAAAAAAAAAAAAAAAAAAAAAAAAAAAAAAAAAAAAAAAAAAAAAAAAAAAAAAAAAAAAAAAAAAAAAAAAAAAAAAAAAAAAAAAAAAAAAAAAAAAAAAAAAAAAAAAAAAAAAAAAAAAAAAAAAAAAAAAAAAAAAAAAAAAAAAAAAAAAAAAAAAAAAAAAAAAAAAAAAAAAAAAAAAAAAAAAAAAAAAAAAAAAAAAAAAAAAAAAAAAAAAAAAAAAAAAAAAAAAAAAAAAAAAAAAAAAAAAAAAAAAAAAAAAAAAAAAAAAAAAAAAAAAAAAAAAAAAAAAAAAAAAAAAAAAAAAAAAAAAAAAAAAAAAAAAAAAAAAAAAAAAAAAAAAAAAAAAAAAAAAAAAAAAAAAAAAAAAAAAAAAAAAAAAAAAAAAAAAAAAAAAAAAAAAAAAAAAAAAAAAAAAAAAAAAAAAAAAAAAAAAAAAAAAAAAAAAAAAAAAAAAAAAAAAAAAAAAAAAAAAAAAAAAAAAAAAAAAAAAAAAAAAAAAAAAAAAAAAAAAAAAAAAAAAAAAAAAAAAAAAAAAAAAAAAAAAAAAAAAAAAAAAAAAAAAAAAAAAAAAAAAAAAAAAAAAAAAAAAAAAAAAAAAAAAAAAAAAAAAAAAAAAAAAAAAAAGAACTAATCACCGCGGCTAACAACAGTAATGGACCAGGTTACGGGCAAGGCGGATACCAACGCTTCTCATAAAGTAGCGGGTGACAAGCAGGCTAGAGCAACGATAAACGAACAAGAAAACTCAATATAGTGAGCATCGCACTCGAAACTAGTAATTCACTACAAACCTGATAGCCTTTCAACTCAAAGACGGGAACTTCACTAGTGAGAACAAGGCCGATACTGTGACTCAAAAGAATAGGACAACTGCTAATAGAGCTCGAACCCTGGCATCTAGGTCTCTCCTTCGGCTTCTGTATGTATAAGATACAAGTGGAACTGGAACTTTCCATTCTCATTCGTAGGCAGCTGATTCCATTCAGAGCCGTACTGCTTTGAGATCTTCGAGCTACTGCTGCATCTTTGCCTCCTACTTGAGCTGAGTCCCTGAGCTACAGGAGGGCATTGATCCAAGGCTGCGAGCAACTGGTCGAAGGCTGCTCCTCACTGGTATTAGACTTGGACTGAAACTCGCTACCGCGCAACATTAGTAGTTGCTTGGTGGTTTCAGGCTGAGGGAAAGGAGCTCTATTCTCTACTCCTGAGCGACAGGCTCCGACTGCTGGTTTTGAGACTGAGTCCCCAGAGCTACATTCTTGGTAACAGGGGGGCGAGCTACGGAGTCAAAGCTGCGAGTCCAGAGCTACAGGCTGAGTCCACCTGGTCCGATTCTTCAACTCACTGGTTTCAGTCTGATACTGAGTGGTCTAAGTCTTCGGGGAGCTCGTTTCATTCTGTCACTGCCCGGTTTCAGTCTCTCAGTCGGTGGTCTCATTCTGTGCCTCGGAGAATCGATACCCTGGTTCTAAGGCTAAGGTTACTGGAGCTCAGTCCGAGTCCGGCCGGTCTCAGTCTCATTCTTTGCCTACCGAGCTGCAGGCTGCAACTGCCCGGGTTGATTCTGTATCCTTGGGCAGCAACTCATAGGTCTCATTCTGATTGGCAGTGGTTCGAGGTTGAGGTAAGCTAGTTGAAGTCTATTTGTTAGTGGTTCGATTCTCTGTCTTACTGGTTAGAGGCCGAGGGAAGGTAGCTACGGGCTCTGTCTTACTGCTTTCAGTCTGAGTCCGGCCGGTTGAAGGCTTAGTGGCACTGGTTCGATTCTGGAGCTACTGAAGCTAAGGCCGATACCTACTACTTCCATTCTGAGGTCACTGAAGCTAAGGCTTTGATTCCACAGCTACAGGCCAGGCTCGAGCTACTGGTTTTAGTCTTAGTCCACCCCGCTGCAGGCTCCATAGCTACCTACAGGCTTTAGCTACTCGATATCAGCCTTAGTCCGGTCGGTCTCATTCTGTTAGTTACCGGTATTAGGCAACAAGCCACTACTAATGTGGTGCGTTAGTCTAGGCAGCTATTGGTTCCTAGTCTCTGTCCGGTCGGTCGGAGGCTTCAACTCACTGCTCTCAGTCCCTAGCTGCTGAGCTCCATTCTGAGTACCGGTGTTACAAGCTACTAGCAGTCGGTCTCATTCTGATCGGTACTGGTCTAAGTCTTTGACTGACCGGTTGAAGCCTGAGTCCGGGATACAAGCTACTATACCTGAGCGACAGGCTACAAGCAACTGGTATTAGACTGCAAGCTAGTATGCGGAGAATCGATACCGGAGCGACAGTCTAAGCCGTACCAGTTTGATTCTTTGACCGATCGATCCAAGGCTGAGTCCGGTCGGTCCCATTCTGTTGCTGCCGGGTTCCAGTCTTAGGGGAGCTCGTTTGAGGCTGAGGCGTACCAGTCCCATTCTTGCCCTCACTGGTTCGAGTCTGCGTCTTTACTGTCTCATTCTGTTGCTGCCGCTGCCNCCTCACCGGTCCAAGGCTTTAGCTACAGGGGAGCAGGCTCGAGGCACTGACTTTAGGCTTCCGCTCGTAGGGTTTAGGCTGCTACTCATAGGTTCCATTCTTTGATTTAGTGGTTTGAGTCCGGAGCTACAGTCTTGTCCGTACTGCTTGAAGCCTGATACCCACCGACTTAGAATTGAGCTACCCGGCTTGATTCTGTCACTCCAGAGCTACAGGCAAGAGCTACCCGGGTTGATTCTTTGACCACTGAAAGCAAGGCTGATACCTACTAGTGCCATTCTGAGCCTACTTAGGTGAATTCTGATTCTGTTACTTACTGGTTTGATTCTAACTTTCCTACTTGCCTACTTGTCTTCTGAATTACTTTCTTTTCCTTTGTAGTAGTGACTTGGCTTGAAGAAACCCGGCAAAAACCATAGCACCCAGATTTTAGCTAATAGCAAGCCCAAAAAGTCATGAGATCTTGGCGTTTTACCGGGGAAAAAAGGTAGCTCAGTCATTTTACCTAATAGCAAGCCCAAAAGTCATGATCATTTTGCGTTTCCCCGGGAAAAATGGCAGCGACCCAAATTCCCCTAATAGCTGGGTCAATTTCGAGGATTTCTTGACAAAACCCGGCTTTTTTGGTTGCACTGGGATTTTCCCTAATAGCTGACCCATTGGGAATTCCATTTTTACGTTTTCCCGTGCAACAACGCTGCCGCGTAACATTAGTAGTTACTTGGCTCGTAGCAAATGGATGATTTCAGTACTTATAGTCTCGGTCGGTAGGCTTGTCTCTGTTACCCCTTAGCTCCATTCTGAGTCCGGCCGGTTTCAGTCTGAGGTGAGCTAGTTGCATTCTGGACTTCAGTACTTCTCGTCTCGGTCGGTAGGCTTGTATCTGTTACTCCTTAGCTACAGTCTATAGCTACTGATTTCCATTCTTAGTCTCACTCCGGACAGGCTGATACTGCTCGGTTTCAGGCTTTGACCCATAGGTTTGAGGCTGCCGCTGCTAGGTATTAGACTTGACTGATCGGTCCGAGGCTCGAGCTACTGGGTTCCATTCTCTAGCTACTGAGTTTGATTCTTCAACTCACCTGTTTCATCCTGCTCCTCACCGGTCCAAGGCTTTAGCTACAGGGGAGCAGGCTCGAGGCACTGACTTTAGGCTTCCGCTCGTAGGGTTTAGGCTGCTACTCATAGGTTCCATTCTTTGATTTAGTGGTTTGAGTCTGTTAGTTAGTAGTTCCATTCTGTTACCACTGAGCTACAGTCTAGTACTACTATAGAGGAGTTCAGGTCATACTTCTACTTAGCCTACTTAGTACTAGTATCAGCCTGCAAGCTACGAGTTCCTTTCTTGAGCTACCCCGCTGCAGGCCGAGGCTCGGGCTACTGATTTCCATTCTAAGTCTTACTCCGGACAGGCTCTACTCCTTAAGCTACAGGCTGCCTTCTGGACTTAAGACTTCAACTCACTGGTTTCAGGCCGCTACTCCTCGGTCTCATTCTGCGCCTCAGTGGTTTGAGTCCGGAGCTACAGTCTTGTCCGTACTGCTTGAAGCCTGATACCCACCGACTTAGAATTGAGCTACCCGGCTTGATTCTGTCACTCCAGAGCTACAGGCAAGAGCTACCCGGGTTGATTCTTTGACCACTGAAAGCAAGGCTGATACCTACTAGTGCCATTCTGAGCCTACTTAGGTGAATTCTGATTCTGTTACTTACTGGTTTGATTCTAACTTTCCTACTTGCCTACTTGTCTTCTGAATTACTTTCTTTTCCTTTGTAGTAGTGGATTGGCTCTTGGGCGTTAACTTGCCTGATAGCTGTGGTTTACTTACTTGTTTCATTCAATTGAAGAGCCAGAGGTGGATTCGGAAGTGTTTGTTGTCAGAGTTAGATCAGGACACTAGTAAGACCCTGGAGTTTCAGACCTGATTGAGAGTGAGAAGCCTTTCTCTGCTTCTAAGCTCACTTTCTTCTTTATAATAGAATATAATAAGTGGGCGAACACAAGACTAGATATTAAACAAGAACAGGAAAAGACCCACTTGTTGCTGATAATTGAACAGCTTCCCTTTCTTCCCCTCCTTGCTTGACTCTTCCGTCAGAATCGAACTAGAAACTATAGTGCTCGATAGTCAGAATCGAACTAGAAACTATAGTGCTCGATAGTCAGAATCGAACTAGAAACTATAGTGCTCGATAGTCAGAATCGAACTAGAAACTATAGTGCTCGATAGTCAGAATCGAACTAGAAACTATAGTGCTCGATAGTCAGAATCGAACTAGAAACTATAGTGCTCGATAGTCAGAATCGAACTAGAAACTATAGTGCTCGATAGTCAGAATCGAACTAGAAACTATAGTGCTCGATAGTCAGAATCGAACTAGAAACTATAGTGCTCGATAGTCAGAATCGAACTAGAAACTATAGTGCTCGATAGTCAGAATCGAACTAGAAACTATAGTGCTCGATAGTCAGAATCGAACTAGAAACTATAGTGCTCGATAGTCAGAATCGAACTAGAAACTATAGTGCTCGATAGTCAGAATCGAACTAGAAACTATAGTGCTCGATAGTCAGAATCGAACTAGAAACTATAGTGCTCGATAGTCAGAATCGAACTAGAAACTATAGTGCTCGATAGTCAGAATCGAACTAGAAACTATAGTGCTCGATAGTCAGAATCGAACTAGAAACTATAGTGCTCGATAGTCAGAATCGAACTAGAAACTATAGTGCTCGATAGTCAGAATCGAACTAGAAACTATAGTGCTCGATAGTCAGAATCGAACTAGAAACTATAGTGCTCGATAGTCAGAATCGAACTAGAAACTATAGTGCTCGATAGTCAGAATCGAACTAGAAACTATAGTGCTCGATAGTCAGAATCGAACTAGAAACTATAGTGCTCGATAGTCAGAATCGAACTAGAAACTATAGTGCTCGATAGTCAGAATCGAACTAGAAACTATAGTGCTCGATAGTCAGAATCGAACTAGAAACTATAGTGCTCGATAGTCAGAATCGAACTAGAAACTATAGTGCTCGATAGTCAGAATCGAACTAGAAACTATAGTGCTCGATAGTCAGAATCGAACTAGAAACTATAGTGCTCGATAGTCAGAATCGAACTAGAAACTATAGTGCTCGATAGTCAGAATCGAACTAGAAACTATAGTGCTCGATAGTCAGAATCGAACTAGAAACTATAGTGCTCGATAGTCAGAATCGAACTAGAAACTATAGTGCTCGATAGTCAGAATCGAACTAGAAACTATAGTGCTCGATAGTCAGAATCGAACTAGAAACTATAGTGCTCGATAGTCAGAATCGAACTAGAAACTATAGTGCTCGATAGTCAGAATCGAACTAGAAACTATAGTGCTCGATAGTCAGAATCGAACTAGAAACTATAGTGCTCGATAGTCAGAATCGAACTAGAAACTATAGTGCTCGATAGTCAGAATCGAACTAGAAACTATAGTGCTCGATAGTCAGAATCGAACTAGAAACTATAGTGCTCGATAGTCAGAATCGAACTAGAAACTATAGTGCTCGATAGTCAGAATCGAACTAGAAACTATAGTGCTCGATAGTCAGAATCGAACTAGAAACTATAGTGCTCGATAGTCAGAATCGAACTAGAAACTATAGTGCTCGATAGTCAGAATCGAACTAGAAACTATAGTGCTCGATAGTCAGAATCGAACTAGAAACTATAGTGCTCGATAGTCAGAATCGAACTAGAAACTATAGTGCTCGATAGTCAGAATCGAACTAGAAACTATAGTGCTCGATAGTCAGAATCGAACTAGAAACTATAGTGCTCGATAGTCAGAATCGAACTAGAAACTATAGTGCTCGATAGTCAGAATCGAACTAGAAACTATAGTGCTCGATAGTCAGAATCGAACTAGAAACTATAGTGCTCGATAGTCAGAATCGAACTAGAAACTATAGTGCTCGATAGTCAGAATCGAACTAGAAACTATAGTGCTCGATAGTCAGAATAAAACTTGCTACTCTCCACTACTGGCAAAGAATTCAACTCGAAATAGCCAAGCTACCACTTCAGAATGGAATGGAAAAGTAGTTCTTGTGAGCCTACCTTTAAGGATAGCTAGTAGTAGGGTTTATTACAGAAGAGAAGACAAAACTCGGGATGAAACCGGGCCAAGTCAACTTACTTGAATGAGAACTTTCCTACTTGTCAACTGAGTTCCATTCCTTTAATTACTAGTGGCCTTCGGCTCCTCTGTTTTCCACCTTAATTCTTCTCCTCTAACTCTGGCTCATCTAAACAAGCTGCTGGCTCCTATTAACTGAATTCTGAAAACACCTAGCGCTTCGTCACCAACAACAAGAACAGAAATATACTTGTAACCGGCAAGCAACTACTAGATGCTGAATTGCGGTAAGTAAACTAGTTCAATGTCCTGTGTTCATTAAGTTCATAAGTATCCTCTTTTGGGGCTAGTATAGTGTAGTAGTCCTTGGTGCTAAGTAGATAACTCAGTAACTCAGTGCTAAGTGAATTAGTCTTGCCCAACTCTCCTGGATTTGGGTAGTTATAGGGATGGCTTTGGGGGGAAGCATCTCTTCTCTGTCTGTTTAGGGAGTTTGGCGAGGCTATAGTTAGGTTTGCTAGCTTAACTTCAAGCTGTAATCGATTCATCAAGTCGAGAAGTAGACTTAACAAGAACGGATTCTTCTGTTGTAGACTTCACAAGCACTGCTAAAGCTTACGGTGGCCATTCAATTCGAGCTAGATGATCTTCGGCTGCAACTTCGCATTCAAACATCAATTCTGCAATTCTGACTTATAATGAAACAAGGTTCACAGTGTCTTTTCACTCCCGAAACAAGACGGACTGACTCTGATTACCAATGAATTTCTATACTCCATGAGCATTAATCATAAGTAGGGCCCTTGACCTTGAAACTATTCCGCTTACGCTTAACCACTATAATACCGGATATCTTACGCTTAACCACTATAATACCGGATATGAATATTACTATTACTTTCATTACTTGCGAACTCAACAAAAACAGAGCCAGTACTCTCTTATTTACCAGAACTCGACTTTCAATCCTCTGACCCAGCTCCATCTTTCCCCTTAATGAACCGCCGGTAAGAGTTAACTAGTCCCAGAAACGACCTCACCTCTGCGACTCTTTTCGGAATCGTACATTCTCGTCGAGGTCGGCTCGTACCTTCCCCTTGTCCATATGGACCTCGCAAATTCATCCAGTGCCCAATAAAGAAAACCTGAGTCTGCCCTGCACTTATATCTCTTCACGTACAGTTCGTTCTCACGAAGCGCGCTGAAACCTTCCTGGTATTCTTCCAACGTCCGTATAGTAACTACCTGGCAAAAAGTCAAAAACAGACGAAGAAAGAGACGCATCGGAATCAACAGCCTCAGATGGATGTCGAATCTTAAGGAAGATGACTTTACTTGTACTTTATCCCATCCATTCTATTCTCTTACTTCTCTGGTTCTGAAACCCATACTTTCTCTAATCCAACAGAGAGAAAAGGAAAGATAGAGTTGTGCTCCTCGCATCGTTATGAAATTGATCGATAGAATTGACCAGTTGGGGAGAGGAAGGAGTGCTATATGAAAAAGGACAGGTTCCCCTATTTATGTTCCCAACAGTGGCGGACACTCTCTTTGCATTGATTCAACCTTAAGATTAAGATCAAGAAGGTAACAGGCGATGCGATAATGAGGTCGACTAGACAGGGGAGGCGAGCGTCTAAATAAGGCTCCAAAGAGACCTATTCGGATTCTTAGTATGATAATATGATACTAGAAAAATAGAAAAGTAGGCTCAATCAGAGTTGTACTATTTTCGACTATCTGCTAGGCAATCGGAGTACTATTTGCTTTCCGGTACTAACCCAGAAGTAAGTGCAAACACAATACCTATTAGGCTATCTTAGTGGGGCGGCCCCCTTTTCGATCCCTGTTCTCGCAAGAGTCGGAGCAGCGGGCCCTAAGCAGTGTGTGTGACGGGGGTTCATGAAAAGAAAAGAATATGCTTAGGCGGGCGCATAAACGTAGTAAGCAGACACTGAATCCAGAGACGCAGATAAAGAAAAAAGCAGTGTTTTCTGATTTCTCCTATCTGCTAACTCAGGTCGGCGATAAGGCATCCACTCCTTCTCCGTTTTGAAAAGACTATTACTATCTTCGGGCTTATCCACTCCTTCTCCGTTTTGAAAAGACTATTACTATCTTCGGGCTTATCCACTCCTTCTCCGTTTTGAAAAGACTATTACTATCTTCGGGCTTATCCACTCCTTCTCCGTTTTGAAAAGACTATTACTATCTTCGGGCTTATCCACTCCTTCTCCGTTTTGAAAAGACTATTACTATCTTCGGGCTTATCCACTCCTTCTCCGTTTTGAAAAGACTATTACTATCTTCGGGCTTATCCACTCCTTCTCCGTTTTGAAAAGACTATTACTATCTTCGGGCTTATCCACTCCTTCTCCGTTTTGAAAAGACTATTACTATCTTCGGGCTTATCCACTCCTTCTCCGTTTTGAAAAGACTATTACTATCTTCGGGCTTATCCACTCCTTCTCCGTTTTGAAAAGACTATTACTATCTTCGGGCTTATCCACTCCTTCTCCGTTTTGAAAAGACTATTACTATCTTCGGGCTTATCCACTCCTTCTCCGTTTTGAAAAGACTATTACTATCTTCGGGCTTATCCACTCCTTCTCCGTTTTGAAAAGACTATTACTATCTTCGGGCTTATCCACTCCTTCTCCGTTTTGAAAAGACTATTACTATCTTCGGGCTTATCCACTCCTTCTCCGTTTTGAAAAGACTATTACTATCTTCGGGCTTATCCACTCCTTCTCCGTTTTGAAAAGACTATTACTATCTTCGGGCTTATCCACTCCTTCTCCGTTTTGAAAAGACTATTACTATCTTCGGGCTTATCCACTCCTTCTCCGTTTTGAAAAGACTATTACTATCTTCGGGCTTATCCACTCCTTCTCCGTTTTGAAAAGACTATTACTATCTTCGGGCTTATCCACTCCTTCTCCGTTTTGAAAAGACTATTACTATCTTCGGGCTTATCCACTCCTTCTCCGTTTTGAAAAGACTATTACTATCTTCGGGCTTATCCACTCCTTCTCCGTTTTGAAAAGACTATTACTATCTTCGGGCTTATCCACTCCTTCTCCGTTTTGAAAAGACTATTACTATCTTCGGGCTTATCCACTCCTTCTCCGTTTTGAAAAGACTATTACTATCTTCGGGCTTATCCACTCCTTCTCCGTTTTGAAAAGACTATTACTATCTTCGGGCTTATCCACTCCTTCTCCGTTTTGAAAAGACTATTACTATCTTCGGGCTTATCCACTCCTTCTCCGTTTTGAAAAGACTATTACTATCTTCGGGCTTATCCACTCCTTCTCCGTTTTGAAAAGACTATTACTATCTTCGGGCTTATCCACTCCTTCTCCGTTTTGAAAAGACTATTACTATCTTCGGGCTTATCCACTCCTTCTCCGTTTTGAAAAGACTATTACTATCTTCGGGCTTATCCACTCCTTCTCCGTTTTGAAAAGACTATTACTATCTTCGGGCTTATCCACTCCTTCTCCGTTTTGAAAAGACTATTACTATCTTCGGGCTTATCCACTCCTTCTCCGTTTTGAAAAGACTATTACTATCTTCGGGCTTATCCACTCCTTCTCCGTTTTGAAAAGACTATTACTATCTTCGGGCTTATCCACTCCTTCTCCGTTTTGAAA
Source organism: Musa balbisiana (assembly GCA_004837865.1). Taxonomy (NCBI): domain Eukaryota; kingdom Viridiplantae; phylum Streptophyta; class Magnoliopsida; order Zingiberales; family Musaceae; genus Musa; species Musa balbisiana. The sequence goes on along the minus strand of PYDT01000715.1, from coordinate 24,717 downwards.
AGACTATTACTATCTTCGGGCTTATCCACTCCTTCTCCGTTTTGAAAAGACTATTACTATCTTCGGGCTTATCCACTCCTTCTCCGTTTTGAAAAGACTATTACTATCTTCGGGCTTATCCACTCCTTCTCCGTTTTGAAAAGACTATTACTATCTTCGGGCTTATCCACTCCTTCTCCGTTTTGAAAAGACTATTACTATCTTCGGGCTTATCCACTCCTTCTCCGTTTTGAAAAGACTATTACTATCTTCGGGCTTATCCACTCCTTCTCCGTTTTGAAAAGACTATTACTATCTTCGGGCTTATCCACTCCTTCTCCGTTTTGAAAAGACTATTACTATCTTCGGGCTTATCCACTCCTTCTCCGTTTTGATGTTATTCCTCATTGCAAGTCAAAGGAAAGCGATCGAGGAGCGAAGTTGACCGAGCCTACGACGTCTCACCTAGAAAGTAGAAAAGAAATGCTCTATACACCGGATTCTTATTGCATGCCTATTCTTTATGATGATTGCTAAGAGCTCCTTCTCTGCATCAATTGGGACTATTGCGCACTATGAAAAAGCATAAGCACGAGATTCGGTGGAAGTGGGGATTGTTGCACAGTTCTGGGGATTGCGCTTTCCCCATGATAAGAGAACCCTTGCTAGTATAGATGTCCCTGCGATCTCGGATTCTCGAACAAGAACACAGGCAGCTCCTTATCGATTCTAAAGCAAGGAATTGGAAGCTTATTCTATCATTCGCGGTATCAAGCAATTGCCTCCTCATATTACGTATTAGAAAAGGTAAGCAAAGCGGATCTCTCCTCAACAAGGCTTTTCGCGCTGGAGTTTTCTTGCAGGGTGCATTTTCCCGGGTGAAATAGATGAAAGTGCATTTCCTTTCCTAAGTAACAGTTCCATCCTGCTCTCATTGAATTTTCCCCGTATTTGTTGTTGCAAGTGAATTGGACTTAATAGACGTCAATTGAAAGAAGACAACTTTACCCAATACCCGCTTTTTGTGCCGCTTTGCTTGCTCGAAGCTGGAAGTATAGTGGATACCGCGCTCTTTCACTTAGTCGGTCAAGTGGCTTGAATAGGACTTTCCCGATGTTCATTGGCCTTTTCTTCGATGTCAATGTGCTCAGGTCCTTTCTTTGCCCCGGCTTGGGCTTCGGCCAAAGTCTATGCTCCTTGCTAGATCGGTTGTCCCGCATCATCAGAGACTCCTTTCTGCCCATCCTCAATCTGAGTCTAAACGCTTGGGTGTATACAACATAGCATTTCACCCCAACCTTAGGGATTGGTCTACGCTTCACTTATCTTCTATTGATTGTGAGAATTCCCTCGAAAAGACTATGACTATCTTCGGGTTTATCCACTCCTTCTCCGTTTTGAAAAGACTATTACTATCTTCGGGCTTATCCACTCCTTCTCCGTTTGTTTTGAAAAGACTATTAGTATCTTCGGGCTTATCTACTCTTTCTCAGTCTTGAAAAGACGTATACTATCTTCGGGCTTATCCACTCTTTCTCCGTCTTGGTAGGATTCTTTTTTATCTCCATCCGTCTAGCGAGAGATGTACTCCAATATAGCATTCTACATAGAAGAGAGCCACGGCATCATCGATCCTCTTCTTCACCATTGGATCCTGGGACTGAAGGGCTTACGAAGCAGTTGCCAAAGACTTTGGGATCGATCTACGGGCCACGGGCCGATTCTGAAACTCCCCTGTATGACATCTATCTTCGACTCCCTCTTCCAACGATCGAGCTAGTGCCCCTTATTAATGCTATCCAGGGGCTCTCCATACTGAAAAGAATTAATCAGCCTCATGTAAGATGCTCTGGTATTTCTTTCTCAATGTGGGAAGCCTGCAGATCTACACCAAATGGAGGCCCATACTCACTGAGAGCTAAAGCAGACTGGTTAAACACAATAGGAGATCATGCTTCACACATAAAGATGTACAGCCCGTTCTCTTCACACTCTAACTATAGGCATGGGCTCTTTTCAACCGCTTCGATACCTTTGGCATGTAAGGAAGGCTCCCGCATCATCCGCGGCGACTCTCCCAGCGCTAAACTCGTGAATGCGACTCCTTACTCTCTTTAGGAGTACTAGAGATTTCCAGAGATGCGGGCTGCTTCCACTATAGCTCCATCCGATGAGTCTTGCTGGAAGCTAGGTGAGAATAAGGATAGCTCAAAAGCTTAAGTGGGCTTCATACGTCGATAGACAGAGAGAGTCAAAGAAGCGGAGCTGATTGAAAGATGTGCTCTGGACATAATGTCTAAGGTTAGATTCCTTCTTTGGTTATTGTCATAATATGGAAGCCTATAACTGGCTTATAAAGTAGGTCATAGGTTCATTATTCCCTTATAAAGTCTATTAGCTCAGTCGATTAGTGAAGTAAGTAAGAAGGTCGGCTCTGACTCCATTTTCTTCATAATCAAGATTGTTATCCTACCAGTATCGAGTATGCTGACCCAATCGAGATTTGTAAGTCGAGACATCACAACTCAAGGGGCCTTAGCGTATCTTGTCTAATGCTTTGAGGTCTCCTTGCTATCATGATTCCAATCCGGCTGATTGACTACATCGAAAGCGAAAAGGACAGAAAGAACGAGGTTTTGGGTGGAAGAGAAGAGAGCGGTTTAGTGGCCTTTGGGGAGTCCATTGCATCAAGAGTACGGAGGCCCAAGGAAACTTTTAGCAAGTAACAGCGATCCTTGCAGAGACCTTTATGACTCTCAACCATGTTCCGAGAAAATGAGAAAGGTTCTATTCTATACATTGTAGCAAGAAACTTCTATATGTGTGGATGGTGAGTCACTCAAGGAAAAGGGATTTTTCTGAATTCGTGTAGGGGGTAGTAATAGATAAAGATGAAAGGAGTTCATAACCCGTATCAAATCCTTTTCACAGAATTACTGGGTGGAATTATTCATGAACCTGGAAACTACTGATTTCACCTGGAAAGCCATCTTGATGCCCAAGGATATAAGAGGATATCTGAATCAAAGGGCAGGAAAGAAAACGCTTTGAAGAAATATGACAATAAGCAGAACGACTCTATCAGAAATAGAAACCGCCGGCTATCTTATCGCTGTATAGGAAAGTGGAAGAGAGATGTGTAGAAGTCCGTGTGTTCCCCGAATATGAGCCCCGAAAGGCTATTTTCCGCCCACTTATTAATCTGACGCTTACGAGTATATCGACGTTCCTGCGAATTGGAGTAGTTACCCTATGAAGTATTAGTCTTTCTTCTTTCCCAGACATTGGTTCTCCCTTCCCTGGGGCATTTATTTAGTCTTTAGTTTGACCTTCTGCCTGTCTTTGGGCTTTCTTTTTGTTTGAAGCTTTTCATAGGGGAGTCCGTTTCCTTTGAAGTGAAGTTCCATTTGGGATTTAGTTTGCCTTCGAGCGATCGTCAGTATCAATTGTAAGCCATTGATCTAGTTCTTGCATCTATTTCCATTCTTGCCAATGCAGCTCCAGGTCAGTCCCCATCTAATCCCTATCCTTATAGGTCGAGTTCCTAAATCTTTAATGGATTTCGATAATGGGAAGGCTTTAAAGCGAGTGCTGTCCACCGGCCTGTGAGCTAGTTGCAAGCGGGTAAGCTGTAGTCTTTCCCAAGGCAAGAGATAGTAAAGTCAGAAAATCCACCTAAAGCCAGCCTCTATCTTATAGTCCGTTTGTATCGTATAGCCATCGAGTGAGCAATCTTGGTTAGGCCTGTGTATATTTCTAGGGGTAAGGCCATAAAGTGAGACCAATACTGTGATCAAGCCATAAAGTGAAAAGTAACCAAAAAGCAGGAGTTGGGGAAAGGAAGTAACGGGTAAGGGCTAGAGTCAAGCGAAAGAAGGCCGTTTGAAAGCAGACAAGGGAGAACACGTCAGCCCCAATCCTTTAATGTCGATCCAGCCAAGGAAAGATCCAGTGGTAGAAGACCTTTATTATGAGTCTGAGGGCAAGCATCCCTAGGTCTAAAGCACTTTGAAGTATTCCTAGTCAGACAACTGTTTTATTCAGCCAGTGAGAAATAATCCTTTTGTTGAGAGTTTTCAGGTGAGCCTATCCAATTGAAATTAGACTCGTCCTGTTGTGCCTTCCTTGCGGCTTGAGTGCTCTTTCTTTATAGGTTAGGTCCCTTTCCGGCAATGGGAGATCTGGTGGGACTGTCTTTCCTTGTTGAAAGGTTGAAAAGTGGGTAGGGCAAATCCCTATACTTTCGATTAAAAGTCATTTCTTTCGCCAGTCTATTGGGGGGGACTTCTCTGACATACGCCCTAATTGACCCTTCGCCCATTTCATTGGTTGTTGTGGGTCCATGCGATAGATTTCCTTGCCGCGTTAACATTATGATTGATTTGTTGAATATATACTATTTTACTGATTCACTTTGTAGCCAGTGCAGTGGGAGATCCTGTTTCCATAGTGGCTTCTGTCTTGAACTTACTATAAGGGCCTCTCTACTTCTATAAAATAATGGAATGCGCTAGCAAGTTATGTATTCTGGCCAGATCTTGCATTCTATAACTGAATTAATAAAGTAAATACTGAATGGAATCGAAAACGGAACTAATGGAATTTTGGAAAAGATGGTTTGAGTATGGAGCAGTCCTGGCCTTGAAGCGGGAAGTCAAGGTGTTGGCAACGAGTGTTCGGTTCAGAGAGGAGAGTATTGTTCCAGCTGTAAGCAATGAATGTCAGCAATAAAAAAGAAGTAGAAGCTCTTTGGTCGTGGGTGGGTGCCACAATTCCATTCGTCAATAAAAGTAGAGTAGAGTATAGGTCGGAAACAGTTAGATCAGTGGAGCAAGCAAGAGTCGAGAGATTCCATTCATTCTTAAACAGGATCCGGACTTCAAGGAGAGGAAACTATTTCGCCCAGATCAGAGTACCAATGGATTCCAAGTCAAGTTTTCCTTGGCGTTAACGGAAAGGGAGTTGACCTGCCTTAATAGATAAAAGATGGATAGATTCGATTCAAGTTTTCCTTGGCGTTAACGGAAAGGGAGTTGACCTGCCTTAATAGATAAAAGATGGATAGATTCGATTCAAGTTTTCCTTGGCGTTAACGGAAAGGGAGTTGACCTGCCTTAATAGATAAAAGATGGATAGATTCGATTCAAGTTTTCCTTGGCGTTAACGGAAAGGGAGTTGACCTGCCTTAATAGATAAAAGATGGATAGATTCGATTCAAGTTTTCCTTGGCGTTAACGGAAAGGGAGTTGACCTGCCTTAATAGATAAAAGATGGATAGATTCGATTCAAGTTTTCCTTGGCGTTAACGGAAAGGGAGTTGACCTGCCTTAATAGATAAAAGATGGATAGATTCGATTCAAGTTTTCCTTGGCGTTAACGGAAAGGGAGTTGACCTGCCTTAATAGATAAAAGATGGATAGATTCGATTCAAGAGGGAGTTGACCTGCCTTAATAGATAAAGATGGATAGATTCGATTCAAGTTTTCCTTGGCGTTAACGGAAAGGGAGTTGAAGTTAAAGAATCAAGTGAAACCAGAATCATTAGTCTAACTGTTGAAAGAGAACGATCATAAGCTTTATCAGGCAATTCAATCCGTACGGAGTGGACTTTGCGGGACAGAGTGCGACCCCTAGAGGTTATCGCTGGTTGGGGTCCTCTGAAACCAAACCCATATTAGCATAGCTCAAATAGGATTACAATGCATTTTACGGTCAGGAAAAGGAAGCCCCTTATGTACTTCGCAGCGCCCTGAATCAATAAAATAGCTCATCCTCCTAGGGGAGATATAGGCTTTGAGTAACCTGGGCGACGGATTCGCTTATTAGTTCTAGGATCACATGGTTGATTCTTTCAAGAACCTGTTGAGAAGCCCTCGGGTCCCTTTCCACAAATTCAGAGTAAGCGGGGCGGGGTCAAATCAGGGTGGTTTTGTTCTGGGGGGGCCGCCTTGCGCTGCTTTCGAAAGGATGGAATTCCAGAAAGTAACTAAACCTTTTCGATCCATCCTGAGAAGGGCGAAAGAAAGTTAAGATTATGTACGTTGGTTTTTCCAACTCAACTATTTTATTGTCTTAATCATTCGAAGAGCTCAGTCCCAAACTCAGACTTCAATGATGGGAACAACCTCCTACGCCGCTCCAATGAACAACTGTTCTCCGCCTTACTCTATTTCGAATAGTGGTCGATCCATCGGGAGTTACATTTGGAACGATAAGGTTATCTTCTTTCTCTCTTTCCGAGATTACGACCTCGTCTTTCTTGGCAACTTCTCACGATGTTTGTCCCGTAGTAGGATCTCTTTACAAGGCTTGAGATTCGTTTCATATTGAGTACGACGTCGATTTCGCTTCTCCGACATCTTAGTAATGAAAAGAGAGTGGAAACATGAGTGGGCTTGACTATCTATTTAGATAGAATAAGCACAGTGAACTATCTGCTTCACAAACGGAGTTGTTAGAATCCGAATTATCCCACTCGACGAGTAAGACAAGATGGTCGTCTAGAGAGGGGCTGTAATGAAGAGTAAGTAGGTCGGAAGGCCAAGAGAGAGAGCCGTTCCATACACTAGCAAGCTCTTGCATGCCAGATAGAACTGGGTGAGCGGCAGTCGCCACACAACTGATCTAGAGGAGTATGCAGACGGAGATGGAACTCTCATCGCTCGACGCGGCATGAGCGCACAACATAGCCCCTTTCATTCGATTAAGCATCGTGCCGTGGTTTCTCTTCATCAGCCAAGCCACTTTCGCTACTATCGAAAAAGAATCCCCTTTGGGCCTGCCCTACCTACTTATCTAGCCGGTGTTTGCTAGGTTTATTGAGCTACCTCACGACTGCTTGAACAGGAAGCGGTTTCGCTTGTGTTATGCGTAAGACAGATAGATGGGCTTGGCAGGGTCAGACCTTAACTCTATTCCTTCCTACCAGCAAGAGACGGCTCAAAGAACAACGGAGGAACTCCATGAGAAAGCACCAAACAGCCTTCACAGAGAATAAGCGACAACTACTGGCACTGTCAGCTACTCGACTACTCGACAACTTTCTGATATGAAAAAGCAGAATATACGATCTCAGGAACTCTGGGAACAGCCTATCGTACGACTTTCCTTAGCCTTACTGAAAGTGTCCTTAATCGAATGCCTAACTAATGGATAGAACTTTTGATCCTCGAGACGAAGCAGCTGCGTGCCCTGCCTTCGAAAGAGTGGTAGCAGCTCGCGCTCTCCCCTGCCCGAGGCCAGCGCTCAATTCCAATCTTAGAGGCGGTGAAAGGCCAGGTCCGGACCAACGTAAACGTAAGCCAGAGGAAAGACAACTAGCCAGGCGGAGCAACAAATGAATCAGCGGAGGCTGTCACTGGGTTTGAACCATTCCAAGAGTCTAGCGGAAAGGAAAGAAAGTAGTACGCTGAGCAAGCCAAGCAAAACGAGCGTAGTAAGCCCTTCAAAGCTCAAGGGAAGCGACCCGAGGAGTCACTAAGCACAACGTCGAAAGCTCACTCTCACTGAGGCAAGAATCGATTGGAGCACGGTCCTCGCCTCGAACCCGAAAGGCATTCAATTCTCTGGATGAATGTTTTTTGAATGGAATGGTCCTTTCACTTTCTGATTTGACTTCTAGTATACTCTCTCCCGAGGCAAAGTGTTCATTCTTTTTCGGCGCAGGTAGGAGGGCTCCGACCCTGATATCTTACATGCCCCTCGTTTTATCCAGTTCTCGCCTTTCTTTAGGGTGATTTCTCAGAACTCGTCTCCAATGACGTTGATTGCGCGGTCGTACAATTCCTTACCTCTTGTGCATACTTATACTCTTTATTTCACTGTCCCCAGAAAGAAACAAACAAACCTTCCCCTGCTAATACTACCAAGAAAGTGGACTTGGAATTCGGCTTTCATCTGCATGTCTGAAATCTCTGTTCTCTCAATCAATAGGACGGCTGAGGTAGGCGGTTCCTATACACCTAGTGTGGACTTCTATGGTTCACACTGCTCACAAGGATGTGTAAGGTCAGCTTCTTAGGATCTCTCTATACTTTCCTATACAGAACGGTTGATGCTTTGGCTGAAGCCTACGTAAGCTATGGAAGATGAATGATTACTTGGTTTTCATGGAACTCCTTTATAAGTTGTAAGGCTGGTATAACTTAAACATACCAGACTACCGATCTCGAAAGCAGATCTGGATGGGGGCCCTTTAGAATCGAGCTGCATTTGCTTCCCTGCTATAGAGAAATTCCGGCTTTCTTTCTTTCTTTCTTTCTTTCTTTCTTTCTTTCTTTCTTTCTTTCTTTCTTTCTTTCTTTCTTTCTTTCTTTCTTTCTTTCTTTCTTTCTTTCTTTCTTTCTTTCTTTCTTTCTTTCTTTCTTTCTTTCTTTCTTTCTTTCTTTCTTTCTTTCTTTCTTTCTTTCTTTCTTTCTTTCTTTCTTTCTTTCTTTCTTTCTTTCTTTCTTTCTTTCTTTCTTTCTTTCTTTCTTTCTTTCTTTCTTTCTTTCTTTCTTTCTTTCTTTCTTTCTTTCTTTCTTTCTTTCTTTCTTTCTTTCTTTCTTTCTTTCTTTCTTTCTTTCTTTCTTTCTTTCTTTCTTTCTTTCTTTCTTTCTTTCTTTCTTTCTTTCTTTCTTTCTTTCTTTCTTTCTTTCTTTCTTTCTTTCTTTCTTTCTTTCTTTCTTTCTTTCTTTCTTTCTTTCTTTCTTTCTTTCTTTCTTTCTTTCTTTCTTTCTTTCTTTCTTTCTTTCCGTCTTTCTTTCTTTCTCTTCAGGACAGGAGACGGTTGTGCTTTCCAGGGCCCTGGTTTGGATTCATTCGTCTTCTCGGTCTTCCTTGGGAGCAAGATGGAATCTTTGCCATAGTTTCTTGCTTTGGTGCTGGGCATGATTAGTATGATTTGTAAGCCCTCCATCATCTGAAGCGGCTAAAGCTTTTGTCTCTACTGCTACGAAAACTCAGGATGAAGAGAGGTAGACAGGAAATGGGGGGTCTCACATAGTCCTCGAGTTCCGGCCCAAGGCTACTCCGACTATCTTTTTTCTGGACATGACGCCTCCTCGCATTACTCTTCTGAACACTGATGGAAATCCGATTCGGTTACACAATTCCATTGAGCAATAGCATCCGAGCTAGAAAGAGTGGTTTGCAAAAGAAAAAGAAACTGCTAAATCAATGGCGAAGTTGGAATCTCCTTACGACGCCGTCCGGAAAGTCTAAGATGCAACGAGGCACCGCTCCGTCTTTCTGCCTGCTATCCTTCCCCGGCACAAAAACTTGCATGAGTAAAGTGTCTAAGCCGTTGGATCACTCCTCAATGCAGCCGTTCTCTTATATACGCGACGCACCTTGGTACTTCCATCAGAGAGGACGAAATCCCAAGACGGAGAATGACCCTCCCCACTGAGACTAAGGTGACTCGTCTTAAGGTAAGGCTGCGAAAATCGAATAAGTCCCGCGAGGGTTTGGAAAAGCCCTGACTCCTGGGGAACGTAACACATGGGAAGCACTTCGGCTACCTTATCGCAAGGGTTTCGACGACCCCACTAAATCCAGAGGGGAGATTACCGTAGTCAGAAGTGGGTTCTTTCTTTAAGAAGGGGGCCCGGCTTTGTAATAGTCCATGGTCCAGCGCTGCAAAATACGTCAATAACAGAAAGGAGCAAGAAAGGGGAATGCCAAGGTTAGTGATCAACTAGAAACAAACCAACCCCTTTCAGAGGCCCTCCAGTGGATTAGGAAAGAGGTCAGAGGGTGCCAAACGGAAGTCTCGAATAAGCCAAAATGGGAAAGTGAGAAAGCAGGCTGGACAAGGGCGTCTACCTCTGGGCTTATCTAGGTATCTTTTGAAGAGTCAGATCCAAGACGGCGGTGTCACGACCCCGCTTCCTAACGCCATAAGTTTTTTTTCCTAACGAGCCTAGCTGCCATTTCAAACTCTGTCTTTCTACAGGCTTCGACTTCTTTCCAATAGCTGCTTGCTTGGCAGCAAAGCCTTACCTTCCCTTTGCCGCCGGAACTGAAAGATTGGTCTGGTCGAGTGGTTACTTACTTTTTGGATGAGTCTGAATTCCAATGAGATCTAGAAAACGGTACAAGAGACGGCGCTGCGCTGCCTACGCGCTAATTAGCTTCCGATGTTGCCGGGTCAAGCCTTAACTTCGAAGCTCAGTCCGCTATTCGGTAAAACTCTGATAGGCTCTAGGCCTGCCTGAAATAGTGACGGGCAGGGTTAACTCTTCGACTATAGCTCCTGAAGTTCCTAGCTAGGCTTATGCCTTTCTTTGTCGACTCCTAAACTCAAAACAGGCCGGAAATGTCCATCTAGCTCTGGCAGATGTTCCCGTGACTTGACAAATCGTTCTGTCTTTCCATAGCACTTTTCTTGTCTCAAAATCGACCTGTCTGAGCTTTACTGCTTCGTTCCCTTGCTGCCCGAAGGGCCTGGCCGTATTTGATACTTTCCATTATACCGATGATTCCCGGGTCATAAATCCACTGAAGCACATGTTACCGACTTTTGGTTAGAGAAGTTAGAGTTAGGACATGCAAGTCTCCGATTCGATTTTAGTTATTTGATGTTTTTTGAATAAGATGCAAAATTACATGTTCTTTTTTTTGAAGCCGCAAGTCATATATCCCTCTTTGCTTGGGGAAAGGCTCTAAGTTCTCCCATAGACGACGAGAAGTCATGAAACGTTCGCCAACTACTCGACTATTGATTGATCACTCGCCCCAAATGGAAAGATTCCGGAAAAGCCGATTGGCGGCATCAGACTATTCAGTGACTGCTCCTGATGACGATAAAAGCCTATTTCTTGATAGGTTCAAAAAGGCCTTAAGAAAGACTTGTGCCATCGTTTCATCTTCTAGTTTGCACTCTTCTCTTCGAGTTTGCCGCGGACTCTGCTCTTAGAGTCGATTCCTACTCGAGAACAGATAGCCCTCTAAAAAGAAAAGCTTTGAAGCTCCTACTATTGATAGTGAGATAAATGTCATCTAAAGAAAGGCAGGTGCCATCCCCGCGGATGAAAGGAGGAAAAACTCTTCGCTGGGAACGCTCTTCTCCCTCTAGCTACTATTCTCCGGGCTTAGGAAAGATTCTTATATGCAATAGCCCGCTCCTTATTCGAATCTAGCATCTGATCTTTGATGAATTTCCTGTGCGAAACACTTCGTTTCCATTTGTCCGTAGGATTCTGGCCGGAAAGGTGCCTTTCCTTCGGAAGGAAGACAACCGAAGAAAAGAAAGGACTGGACTGCTCCTGATGACGATAAAAGCCTATTTCTTGATAGGTTCAAAAAGGCCTTAAGAAAGACTTGTGCCATCGTTTCATCTTCTAGTTTGCACTCTTCTCTTCGAGTTTGCCGCGGACTCTGCTCTTAGAGTCGATTCCTACTCGAGAACAGATAGCCCTCTAAAAAGAAAAGCTTTGAAGCTCCTACTATTGATAGTGAGATAAATGTCATCTAAAGAAAGGCAGGTGCCATCCCCGCGGATGAAAGGAGGAAAAACTCTTCGCTGGGAACGCTCTTCTCCCTCTAGCTACTATTCTCCGGGCTTAGGAAAGATTCTTATATGCAATAGCCCGCTCCTTATTCGAATCTAGCATCTGATCTTTGATGAATTTCCTGTGCGAAACACTTCGTTTCCATTTGTCCGTAGGATTCTGGCCGGAAAGGTGCCTTTCCTTCGGAAGGAAGACAACCGAAGAAAAGAAAGGACTGGACTGCTCCTGATGACGATAAAAGCCTATTTCTTGATAGGTTCAAAAAGGCCTTAAGAAAGACTTGTGCCATCGTTTCATCTTCTAGTTTGCACTCTTCTCTTCGAGTTTGCCGCGGACTCTGCTCTTAGAGTCGATTCCTACTCGAGAACAGATAGCCCTCTAAAAAGAAAAGCTTTGAAGCTCCTACTATTGATAGTGAGATAAATGTCATCTAAAGAAAGGCAGGTGCCATCCCCGCGGATGAAAGGAGGAAAAACTCTTCGCTGGGAACGCTCTTCTCCCTCTAGCTACTATTCTCCGGGCTTAGGAAAGATTCTTATATGCAATAGCCCGCTCCTTATTCGAATCTAGCATCTGATCTTTGATGAATTTCCTGTGCGAAACACTTCGTTTCCATTTGTCCGTAGGATTCTGGCCGGAAAGGTGCCTTTCCTTCGGAAGGAAGACAACCGAAGAAAAGAAAGGACTGGACTGCTCCTGATGACGATAAAAGCCTATTTCTTGATAGGTTCAAAAAGGCCTTAAGAAAGACTTGTGCCATCGTTTCATCTTCTAGTTTGCACTCTTCTCTTCGAGTTTGCCGCGGACTCTGCTCTTAGAGTCGATTCCTACTCGAGAACAGATAGCCCTCTAAAAAGAAAAGCTTTGAAGCTCCTACTATTGATAGTGAGATAAATGTCATCTAAAGAAAGGCAGGTGCCATCCCCGCGGATGAAAGGAGGAAAAACTCTTCGCTGGGAACGCTCTTCTCCCTCTAGCTACTATTCTCCGGGCTTAGGAAAGATTCTTATATGCAATAGCCCGCTCCTTATTCGAATCTAGCATCTGATCTTTGATGAATTTCCTGTGCGAAACACTTCGTTTCCATTTGTCCGTAGGATTCTGGCCGGAAAGGTGCCTTTCCTTCGGAAGGAAGACAACCGAAGAAAAGGAACTGGCTTGCTTCCCGAAGGCCCCTTGGCTTTCTACCATTGGGAAGGAAAGATCATCTTATTGGAAAAAGCTTTCATTGCGGTTAAAANAAGCAGATGCCATAGTAAGTCCAAAGAGAGTCCCGGGCCGGGCCAGGGAATGCACAGAATGGAGGGTCCCGGACTGAAAGATAGCAGCACATCGGGAAATTGACATCCATCTATCAATTCTAGAATGAATAATAAGGTGCAATGTTAAAGAATATCATATAGAGCATTTCTCTTTATAGGCGAGCATGACCTGAGGCTAGACTGCAAAAAGAAAAAAGCCTTCCATCAGAAAACCCCGCTGCTTTTGGTCCCCTCAGCGTCACATAGAAATGGAAAGAGATTTCCTCTGTGTTAGTTTCCCCCCCGGAAAAACGAGTGAAAAATACATACCTGATGTGCGGACGACCAGGGAACGAAAGGCTAGCACATAGGAAATAAGGTTGCTACCATACTTCCCCTTACAACTAAAGGCTTCAACTGTCCTGTCTAAGGGCCGACCAGTTCACAACAGATACAAAAAGGTCAGTATCACTTTTTTCCGCCTATATCCTAACTCATAACCTAAGCATTCCCGCTATCTTGTTTTGGATCCAATTTGGTTTTTCTGAACGGAGCCTGGAGACTGTATTACTTTATTTTATTTTATTTTTCCAAGGCAAACCATTAAATTCTCCTAATGGATCCTCAAAATAAATAAAATGATTAATTGCACTTCACGCTCCGAATGATGATGGTTCACCTAAATACAATATTCTTAGGCGAAACAGAGGATATTTCGATCGAGGAGAGAACGGGTAAATCCATATAACCCAATATGTCTGACAAGTCGCACTATAAGTCAACCCAAACTGCATCTTCCTCTCCAGGACTCCGAAAAGGTACTTTTGGAACACCAACGGCATTAAATTAAAGAAAAAATTGAGTACTATACTTCCACTTTAATTGGAAACATAACAATGGCTTTATCGTCTTCATCCCTTTTATGGTATTGTATTTTATACATAGATTTTTATACATAAATTGGAAGGTTTTATTTTATAGAGTAAGACAGAAGAATAAAGAAAATTTTACTAACGGATCAATCGTTGGAGTAATACTAAACAGTATTACGCGTCGTTTCCCTAAAGTAGAATAATCCTCCATTGCGTATTGGTACTTATCGGGTAGAGATAGATCTGCTTCTCTTTGTTCTTACGAACAGAGTGTTCCATTATTTTCAATGGAACGGAATAAAAATTAACCCTTTCTCATACGGAATCTACTGAAAAGGTTAGATACATAGTATAGTCTTTTCCAATGCGATAAATAAAGTGACTAGTGTCTATTTTTCTTTGATAAAGGGGTATTTCCATGGGTTTGCCTTGGTATCTGTTCATACTGTCGTATTGAATGATCCCGGTCGATTGCTTTCTGTCCATATAATGCATACAGCCCTAGTTGCTGGTTGGGCCGGTTCGATGGCTTTATACGAATTAGCGGTTTTTGATCCCCTTGACCCCGCTCTTGATCCAATGGGAGACAAGGATGTTTCGTTATACCCTTCATGACTCGTTAGGAATAACCAATTCGTGGGGTGGTTGGAGTATTTCAGGAGGCAAATGCCTAACGAATCCCGGTATTTGGAGTTATGAAGGTGTGCAGGGGCACATATTGTGTTTTCTGGCTTGTGCTTCTTGGCAGCTATCTGGCATTGGGTGTATTGGGACCTAGAAATATTCTGTGATGAACGTACGGGCAAACCATCTTTGGATTTGCCTAAGATCTTTGGAATTCATTTATTTCTCTCAGGGTTGGCTTGCTTTGGCTTTGGCGCATTTCATGTAACAGGTTTTGTTATGGTCCTGGAATATGGGTGTCCGATCCTTATGGACTAACTGGAAAAGTACAACCTGTAAGTCCAGCGTGGGGCGCGGAAGGCTTTGATCCTTTGTTCCGGAGGAATAGCCTCTCTCATATTGCAGAGGGTACATTGGGCATATTAGCAGGCTTATTCCATCTTAGTGTCCGTCCGCCTCAACGTCTATACAAAGGATTACGTATGGGCAATATTGAAACTGTACTTTCCAGTAGTATCGCTGCTGTTTTTTTTGCAGCTTTCGTTGTTGCTGGAACTATGTGGTATGGTTCAGCAACTACCCCAATCGAATTATTTGGTCCCACTCGTTATCAGTGGGATCAGGGATACTTTCAGCAAGAAATATATCGAAGAGTTAGCGCCGGACTAGCCCAAAATCTGAGTTTATCGGAAGCTTGGTCTAAAATTCCCGAAAAATTAGCTTTTGATGTTTACATTGGAATAATCCAGCAAAAGGGGGATTATTCAGAGCAGGGTCAATGGACAACGGGGATGGAATAGCTGTTGGGTGGTTAGGACACCCGTCTTTAGAGATAAAGAAGGGCGCGAGCTTTTTGTACGTCGTATGCCTACCTTTTTTGAAACATTCGGTAGTTTTGGTAGATGGAGACGGAATTGTTAGAGCCGATGTTACTTTTTACTTGAAGGGCAGAATCAAAGTATAGTGTTGAACAAGTAGGTGTAACTGTTGAGTTCTATGGTGGCGAACTCAATGGAGTCAGTTATAGTGATCCTGTGACTGTAAAAAAATATGCTAGACGTGCCCAATTAGGTGAATTTTTGAATTAGATCGGGCTACTTTGAAATCTGATGGCGTTTTTCGCAGCAGTCCAAGGGGTTGGTTCACTTTTGGCCATGCTACGTTTGCTTTGCTCTTCTTTTTTCGGACACATTTGGCATGGCGCTAGAACCTTGTTCAGAGATGTTTTTGCTGGCATTGATCCAGATTTGGATGCTCAAGTGGAATTTGGAGCATTCCAAAAACTTGGAGATCCAACTACAAAGAGACAAGTAGTCTGATACAACATTGCTCTGGATCTTTCGCCTCTTTTTTGATTTGACATAGGGGTTAGGGTACTGAAGAAATCTTGACGTGAATCACCATCTTTTCTTTGACTCTTCCTTTTCTTTATATGGTAAATGATGCAAAATGAATAGGTGTGGAAGCTATAATTGTAAACCACGATCGAATCTATGGAAGCATTGGTTTATACATTCCTTTTAGTCTCGACTTTAGGGATAATTTTTTTCGCTATCTTTTTTCGAGAACCGCCTAAGGTTCCAACTAAAAAATGAAATAATTTTTCATTATCTCAATTGAAGTAATGAGTCTCCCCATATGGGAGGCTCATTACTTCAACTAGTCCCCGTGTTCTTCGAATGGATCTCTTAGTTGTTGTGAGGGTTGCCCAAAAGCGGTATATAAGGCGTACCCAGTAAAGCTTACAAGTAAACCAGATATGAAGATGGCGACTAGGGTTGCTGTTTCCATTTTTAGACAATTTCAAGATCACAATGGATCTACGATAGATCGTTTATTTACAACTACAACGGAATGGTATACAAAGTCAACAGATCTCAACCAATGATTAAATAGGATTTATGGCTACACAAACCGTTGAGGATAGTTCTAGATCTGGGCCAAGACAAACTACTGTAGGGAATTTATTGAAACCATTGAATTCGGAATATGGTAAAGTAGCTCCGGGCTGGGGGACTACACCATTAATGGGAGTCGCAATGGCCCTATTTACGGTATTCCTATCTATTATTTTGGAAATTTATAATTCTTCCGTTTTACGGATGGAATTACAATGAGTTAAGTTATAAGAACTTTGAAGTCCTAGTTTTCAATCAAAAAAATTACTTTACTTAAAACTCGGATTTCTAGACCATTCTGGTAGTTCGACCGTGGAATTTATTTGTTTCGGTATCTCCGGAATATGAGTGTGTGACTTGTTATAATTGATCCTATTGATAATACAGCGGAATGGTCCTGTTATCTCTATCGAGATGATTCTATTTCGTCGGATAGTTATTCTAGTATCTGGAGCACGGAATATATATAGAATATAGAATAGATTAAGAAAAGAAATATTAAAACTATGATTCATACCTACTATTCAGACCTCGCAACCGGACTCAGAAATTTTCAAATAGATATTTCCTAAATCAAACGATTTTTCTTCCTTCAGACTTTTTTTTTTCTTGACCGAAGGACAACTCTTTTTCTAGATTTTGTTGAGTCATTACATTCATCGAATAAGTGATCATCAAAGGGTTCTTACTCAGAGAACCTTTGAGTTTAGCTTGAGGCTTTGCTTTATTAATTTATAAATTAAATCATCGTGGTTCTAGTATGAATCTGGGGTTTCAATTGATTCATAGGGTCTCAACAAGCAAATTCCTATCAATAGTAAAACAAGAATCAATCCGCATTACACAAAAAAACAAGAAATAAAATAACAAATAAAAAAATAGGGAAGAGAAGATTCAAAAGGCCTGTAATGATCAACATCAAAAGAGACAGATGAGCCAACTTGATATTTTGAGGCATTATCATACAAAGAAGAAATTTCGTATTTTTGTTACTTCGTATCTTCGGGTCGGGGCAAATCAAGCGGCTAAGCTAAGAAGTTTTGAACTTTCTATTACATATCCGTTGAAATCAGCATTTGTGTGTTTCTGCTTGAGCCGTACGAGATGAAAT
>PYDT01000715.1:0-5000 GCA_004837865.1 Musa balbisiana | reverse complement strand
TTTGTTTTTCTTTAGATTGGTTAATCTATATTGAAAGGTAAAAATGGGTAGAGTAAACCTGTTTTTATTTCTTTGAAATTAATGTCCTCTTCCTCCGCATGTAGAAAAGGAATAAATAAATCAATTAAATTACGAGAAGCTTCATAAAGTGCTTCCTTAGGAGTTAAACTTCCATTCGTCCATATTTCTAGAAAAAGTATCTCTTGTTTTTCATTCCCATTCCATAAGAATGAATACTATGATTCGCATTCGAACAGGCATAGATACAGCATCTATAGGATAACTTCCATTTTTAGAGTTAGTTGTTGGTTTCGTACGATATCCCGTCTCGCCTGATTTGTAATCCAATACACAAATCAATTGGTTCCGTCAGGTTAGCTATAGTTGTGTGGGTAAAATATTTCCACGGCGGTCGGTGAGATGAGATTCTTGAGCGGTTACGTATTTAGGGCCCCTGGCGCAAATGGATGCGTCTCTAACTCCATATATATTACTTCTCAATACAATTTCTTTCAAATTTAGTAAAATGTCATGTACCGATTCTTCAATACCTATTATCGTAGAATATTCATGCGGCCACTTCTCAGAGTTGCAGTGTGATACATGTTCCTTCTATTTCTCCAAGTAAAGCCCTTCGCATGGCATACCTATAGTAAAGCTGGACCCCTTTCATAAGCGGGGACAGAACGAAACGACAAAATAAAGACGTTTCTGTCTAACTCTCGATTCAACACACCTCCACTGTAGTGTTCGATTGGACTCGCTACTTCCGCTCGAACCATACTATACTAATACTATTATTTGATCAGATCATTGAATCATTATTTCTCTTGAAATCTGTTTTTTTTTATTTCTACACACGTTTTTTTAGGGGGTCGACATCCATTATGTGGCATAGGTGTTACATCACGTACGAAACTAATAGTATACCACTTCTACGAATGGATCTAATGCTATCATTCCGAGACCAGGACCTTTTATCATAACTTCTGCTAGTGATACCTGATTAACTACTGTACGAATAGCATTTAATGCCGCCGCTTGAGCAGCATAGGGTGTCCTCTATGTCCCTTTGATCCCGAGTTACCAGCAGAGGCCCAAGAAACCACCCGACCTCGTACATCGTAACAGTTACAATGGATTGTTGAAACTTGCTTGAACGTGAATAATTCCTTTTGGTTTACATTTTACGTTCTTTATTACGTGAACAGCGAACATGCCTACGTGAACCGATTCTTGGTATAGCTTTTGTCATATTTATCATTCTATAAAAATATAAGTCGAAAATATACCGGAAAGAAAAGATCGGAAATATCCATTTCATATTAAAAGAAATCCTTTATTTTTGTCTTTTCTTTAGAAAGTTCTTTTTTAGAAAGATTATCCTTGTCTCTGTTTATGTCTCGGATTGGAACAAATCACTATAATTCGTCCGCGCCTACGGATCAGTCGACATTTTTCACAAATTTACGAACGGAAGCCCTTATTTCTATTTCTTATTCCTTACCTTAATTTTGAATATTCATTGGAAGAAAATAAGTCTCTTGATTTTTTTTTAACTTCGAATTGTATCGTCATTAACTTCACGTGTATCGTCATGAAAGGAATGCTTTTAAAATCACCTAATCATTCGAATCTTTGTTGCGAAGTCTATAAATTATACGTCCCCTGGTTGAAATTCATAACACTACGTCAATTTTGGACTCTACAAGGTGTACCCGTAATAAAAACTGCGCCGGATCCTTCCCGAAACATAACCTAGAATTACATCTTTATTATCTAGGCGGACCCGAAAACATACCGTTGGGAAGTGATTCAGTAATTAAACCTTCTGAATAATTAGAAATTTTTGTTCTTAATTCAGGTAACCCTTCAGTGAAGTATGTCAATAATGGAGGAAGAGTTATATAACTAACTTTTCCTCTCTATTTCACAAATAGGAAGTTAGAGGAAAATTAGGATACCAGAGGAGGAGGATCACCATATATATAACAAAAGTTCGCCTCCAATTTTTCTCGTCGAGCTTCTCGATCTGTCATTATACCTCGGGAAGTAGAAAGAATTACAATTCCGATTCCACCTAAAATCTTAGGAATTTGTTGATAGTCGGAATTAATTCGTAACCGGGTCGGTGATACGCTTTAAAATAGTTCTGTGTATTCTTTTCCTAGTCTTTCTATGTCAGCAGCGTGACTCAACCAAGAAATATTTGTTACCTTCTGTGTTTCGAACGTTTCAATAACTGCTCGTAGAAAGTATTTCACAATATTTTCGGTGATATTAGTAGATGCTATTCGAACCGTTCCTTTTTTATTCGGTCAGCATTTATTAACTAGATAGAGAAGTATGATATCGGCAATAGTGTCCTTACCCATGACGAACTGATAATTATTGGGCCTCCAAATTTTGAGTATAATCAACATGTTTCCTTTTTTCTTTGTTTATTTTCTTTCTTTTTTTTTTTTTTTTTTTATTATTAAAATGATTATAATAAAAGTATATGCGTGAGGGACACAATCTACTAATCTACTAAATCGATTCTCATACATTTGGATACTATTTTAGAGGTCTGATTAGCAATAGTCCCATCTAGTAGTATTATAATACCTCGGGAGCCAGGAAACGATTTTAGTAAAATTGCAAACTTATCAATTCCGAGCGATCGCACCAAAAAATCGAGTTTCCTTTTGGATTTCTTCTCGATCAAGACAACCGCAAGCATTGTCATAAAGATCGTATTATCATTACCGTTGTCCGTTTGAGTCTTTACAAGTAAGTACAATTACAGCTAATTATTTCGATCTTAAGTGGCATATAGGCAATGCTTCTTTGATTACAGCAACAATAACGCACCAATATGAGCATATAGATGATTACCAGCTCCTATGTTGAATTTATATACATAAATTCTCGAGCTCCGCTGTAGCCGCTACAATTCAAAAGGTCTGAGGTTGAATCATCCATTTTATTGGAATCCGTTCTTAATGCCAAAAAAAAGGAGAAGAAAAAAAGAAATATCTTGTCCCGAAAAAATACACTTGCCGTTGTTTTTCATCCTCAATACACTGTTTCGTTCTACATACCTATCCTGAAAAATGAGTTAGTAGAGGCATTTTGGAGAGCTAGTGAAAAAGCGCTGGGGCTTACAGCTTCGGATTACTCCGCCATTTCATAAAGTATTCGACTGGTAACAAACGGATTAACAACTATTCGGGGATCCTCCCCGAACCATACGTGTTCACGCAGGTCTCGTAACAGGTTTGGCGGGACAAATATACGTAAACATTATTCTCTCCAAACCCGACGCGCAATCGGTCATGATCTTCGCCCCGCTTTATTTTCTAGCTGTGATCCAAGGCGGGGTCAAGGTGCATGAAGAGCGGTATCTGCCGAACAAATACGATTTGCTTTTCCTTATTTCTACTTTCTTTCCCTCTCCGGACAAGATATTCCCTTCATTTTCATCTATGCTGTTTACCGAAATCTGGTTCTGTTGGGGTTATTTTTAAGTTGATGGTAGTTTTTAATTCCATCTCTACTACAGAACCGGCATGAGAGTTCTTCATCCCAGCTCCTCGCAAGAAAGGATTCAATAATATTTACCGATACGCATGTATTTAATAATTAAGTTAATAAACTATACACTAAGACATTTATTAATATGGATTGGTTTTGGTATACAGGAAGAATTGTATATACAGGGATATATAGCTAGAATATTTATGTTATGCTATTAATAGATATAAATTATAGATTAGATATAAATTATAGATAAGGCTCTTTATAATTATAGCTAATGCTTTTTATTTAAACGAGCCTGATCATGGTATTGTTTACCCTTATCAAATGGATGCCAAAATATTGTACTGTAATCTCATAAATAAAGCGTTTTCGAGGGCGAATATGGGGGACTCTTACGGTTTTATTCCTAGGTCAACCAATGACTTATCAGATAAATACATTTTCTCGGTTCGTTCCGCATCCCACCAATGAATGAGTCGATCGTTTTCAGTAGAATCCTATGCAGTCACCAGGTTCCGTAGTTTTACAATAGCTTCTCCATTTAATGGTTAGGCCTGAACTCTGCAAGGAGCTCCAACAAAAGTCCTCTCGAGTCAATTCTCTAGTTTTATAACCCGAGGCTCTTTCTATGAGTTTATATTATCAGTATGGATGCTTTATACATGGCCTGTATGAGTAATCTGACCAACATATTGGAATCATATATCATTGTATTTTTGTCTCTTTTCTATCATCATTCAGTTATTCCAACATCCCTTATTTTTGTTCAAACCATCATCAGATGTTTTTATGCGAAAAGATTTTCGTGCAGTTGCTGCAACTATAGAGTGATCCACTCATCTCATATAGTGTGTTTCGTCGGATCTCGACAATACGAGCAATAAGTTGGTATTAGTTTATTTGTTTATTTTTGTTTTGATTATTTTAATAGTTATTAAGTTTCAAGTAGGGTGTAGTCTATTTTTTTTTTTCCAATTCTAAACTCTAAAGAAAAATTAACGAGTAACACACTAAGAAGAGCAGATTATACAAATGGTCAATCGAAATTTTATCAACATTTATAGAATAGAAATGCTCATTTTTGTTTGATTAACGGAAAAAGAATGATGAAAACAGTTGTTATTTTTGTTTTCCTCACGGGCCAGGAATGGCACGAGAAAATAAAGTTATTAGTCCTCGTCACAAATATGCCAAATTTTGATGCCTAATAACTCCATAGATCGTTCGAATTGATATAGGAACAATGATCAATTTTAGCCGAATTGTTTGTTAGGGGAAACCTGCCCTCTCGATCATCGACACGTGCAATTCTTTTCCGTCAAATCCCCCTGCAAGTTGTACTTGCATTTCCTTTGTATCAGTTGTTTAAGCTTAATCAATAGACTTTTTCTTGCCTTTTCGAAACGAAACTCTATTTTTTAATTGTGAGCTATATATTCCGCTAGAATAATTAGGTTGCCCATACGTTTTTTCAACTA